>AYLM01000657.1:0-15761 GCA_001625345.1 Cairneyella variabilis
CCCCCGGGGAGATATACTCTAGACACAAGCATAGGAGGCAAAGAGAATGACCAACACTGGTTGATCGAGCAGAACATCAACCTAGAACGCAACAATTGGGGAGATATGTTGCCAACAAAGCACCAAATGGTAACGAGACCTATCACTGTCCTGTTGACACTTGCCTTCCACCAAATAACGTTCGGTATTAGCAGTAACGAGGGAATTCGGAAGGTTTTTGTGGATGAAGAAATCACAATCATATTGATCATGGATCCATGCTTTTCTCTCTCCGGAACGCCTCTTAAGACCCGCATCGACGCCTCTGCGGAACTCGCAGCCACCCAATCTCATAACTTTGTCCTCATAAATTCTTGTATTAGTATGCCTAATCGAACTGGAAAATAATGTTAGCACAAGCATGTCGAAGAAGAATTGTGGGAGAACTTACAGGTGTCAAGAAGGATTCTGCCACGAATCTAGCCCGCGCATTCAACTGGCCAGCTGTCAGCACTCTTCCAACGTGGGGTTCCGAGACGACCTACGAAAAGCTTCATCTCTGAAATTTCCTTGTCAACCTCCTCCATGAACTGTATGATAAAATCCACCAGCTTATGCTTCAACATCTCCTCGGTGTGGAAGTTCGTAATTAGGAACGAAATGTCGTATCCCTGCGACCATTAGCAATGACGAGACCCATGCCATGATTTTGACGCTGACCTTGACTGGCTTCCTCCGCAATATAAAGAACGCCTCTGCTCTCTGCGTAAGGAATCTCGTGAACTTATGGACCAGGATGTGCTCGATTTCATCCGCCTGCTTGATCTTGATGCTGATTCGCACGCTGTTTATGCTAGGCTCAATTAGAACCCGCTCATTCTCGTTTCTGGCCACAGTGAGAGGGTTCAGCAGCACTTCAGGAGAGGTCTGCGCTTCGATTTCGGGGACATTGTGTCGTTCGGAGGTCTGAGATGCGAAGTTCGAGAGGCAAAGTGCAGATGTGAGGGAGGAGCGCACACATTGGAGGTACGGACGCAACGATTGAGACTGCTGATAATTAGTACAGGGTCTCTCAGAGGGAATTACAGGTATCTTTACCATGATGATAGCTCTCGAGAAATAGAGGCCCCCAAATGCGCTGTCGAGTGTCTGAAAGTGGTTGCAGTTGACGTTGGTGGGGTCAAATCCCAGGCATCCCGCCTGCTTCGTAATTCTACGCTAGTGATTTAAGCCGCCTTCTGTTGTTGGACTTGTGTGCAAACTTTCAATCCTCTCGACAACACTTGTCAACTCTTTTTCTTTCCTGCCTGCGAGCTCTCAGAGGGAGAAATTAAGCAGCTCTAGAAGCTGTATCGAGACCCGAAGCTTCTTTCCTTTCCTTCTCATTCACAATCTATCACCCACCGCCTTCTTCGACCCCGCCACAGACATGGACACCATCCCAGGTTTGTTACAACCACCACCCGAACAGCGTCAGGCAGAACTAATAATGATCCTAGTAATTGTCAAGCATCAGGGCAAGAAGTACGATGTCGACCTCGATCCTACCTCCCTCGGCGAAGTCTTTAAATTCCAGCTTTACTCCTTAACTGGTGTCGAGCCAGAGCGACAAAAGATCCTGGTCAAGGGTGGCCAGATCAAGGATGATACGGACCTTTCGAGGCTTGGCGCAAAGCCAGGACAGATGTTCACGATGATGGGTACGCCTTCCACGGACGGAGCTGCCGTGCTCCAACGACCAAAGGATGCGCCGAAGTTCCTCGAGGACATGTCTGAAGCAGAAAAGGCCCAGCAAGTTGGAGCTGTGCCGGCTGGACTACAAAACTTAGGAAATACGTGTTATCTCAACTCCACTCTGCAAACTTTACGCGCTGTGCCCGAACTTCAACAGTCTCTGGTCAAGTACAGAGCTGCACCAAGCCCAGGCGACTCTTCCGCGAGGAACCTCAGCTTGTTTGGACTTGGCGGATTGGGAGCTTCAACCGACTTGACCGCTTCATTAAGAGACCTGTACCAGCAGATGTCCGAAACTCAGGACGGATTCCCCCCTCTTGCCTTCCTCAACGCCCTCCGAACTGCATTCCCTCAATTCGCTGAGAAGGCTAAGAATAACAATGGTTATGCGCAGCAGGATGCAGAGGAAGCTTGGTCGCAAATTGTGCAACAGCTACGCCAGAAGTTGAAGATTAAGGACACCAGTGATAGCAGTGGTGAAGCCAAAGAAATATCCTTCGTCGATAAGTACATGGCTGGTCGGTTCTCTTCCGTTACCGAGTGTGATGAGCGAGCAGCAAAGGAGGGTGGCGAAGAGCCTGTGAAGAGTGAGGATGCTTTCTTGAAGCTGGATTGTCATATCAGCGGCACCACAAACCACCTGAGAGATGGCATTTTGGCTGGTTTGGAGGAGAAGCTCGAGAAGACCTCACCTGTTCTTGGACGCGATGCTATTTATACCAAGAAGTCGAAGATCTCACGGCTTCCGAAATATTTGACCGTTCATTTCGTGCGATTCTTCTGGAAACGAGATGCCCAGAAGAAGGCAAAGATCATGCGCAAAGTTACCTTCCAGCACGAGTTGGATGTTGTTGAGTTCTGCACGGACGAGCTCAAGAAGATGCTGATTCCAGTCAGGGATAAGGTTCGAGAAGTCCGGAAAGATGAGGAGGATCTGGACCGCGCCAGAAAGCGACAGAAGCGTATTCACGATAAGCAAGTTGCCGACGAAGCTGCGGGTATTGTCGATTCTGTGTCCGAGTCTATGAAGAAGGACGAGAAGAAGGATGATAAGAAAGATGACAAGAAGGACGGAAAGGCCACTGGTGGGGATACTGAGATGGAGGATGTGGTTTATAAGACCGATGCAGAGATTGATGCAGAGCGAGCTGCTGCAGTCCTTGCTGCAAAGAAGGAACTACACGCTCTGATCAGTCCCGAGCTGTTGAAGGACGAGGGTGGCAACAACTCTGGTCTCTATGAGCTCCGTGGAGTCGTTACGCATCAAGGTGCCAGCGCAGACAGCGGTCACTATACCGCCTACGTTAAGAAGCAAGGCCCGTTAGATGCGAAGACTGGAAAGCGAGGCGAGGAGGATGGGAAGTGGTGGTGGTTTAACGATGACAAGGTATCCGAGGTCGATGCAGAGAAGATTGATACTCTATCTGGTGGAGGAGAGTCTCATTCCGCTCTGATCTTGCTCTACCGAGCTATTCCGCTTCCATCAGTCGACGGCACCTACGAAAGCTTGTAGGAAGGGCATTGCATGCATCAAGGGGCGTTAGATGACTTCACGGAGGTTGGTTGAACAAAACTTGGGTACGATGCTTTATGGGCTATAGACTCCTTTGCAGAATACGAATGACGAGAATGAGTAGAAGTTGATGACTACGAACCTTACTTCCCTTCGCAGCACTGTGAGGTCCGCTTATGACTCAGAAGGGGCTCAATTTAGACCGCTTTCTTGAAATAAACCATTGGATGACTGTTTGCCTTGACGAAAGTCTCCGGCCTGGGGCAAACACAAAGCCACTGATTCTCAGCTGATTTCTCAATGCTTCGGATACTTCTTTACCTTTTGCAACGTTTGATTGGCGGATGTGTAAAAGGGGCTTCAATAGTGGGCGAAAAGTAGCCGCTAAGCGAGAAGGCGACTGCTATAAATCCAGCTCCCTTCCTCATGAGATTAAGCATAAGCACAACACAGCACCGATTGAACATGTCTGAACATAACCACACCGAGCAGAATCGTTCGCATTGGAAGTGAGTTACTCTTTTTCCTCTGACAGCTCTGGGGGTTTTAACCACGTCATACAACGTAATCACGAGACTTGATATCAATGGAGTATCCATATGCCACCTCATACAGCTTCAAGCTCACTTTTTTGTTGATTTTCTGTTCGGATATGGATAACAAGTTGACAGAAAAGCAGCGAGGCCGCTTCGACATACAACACCAAATTTACCAAGACCATGCAGCAGATCATTGATGAAATTCAAGCTCGGCGTGGCTGGATAGGAGTTGACTGGGTCGAGGATACCTCCGATATTGAGGACGAATCTTCTGCCCCAAAGAAGTCCGTTAGACTACTTGACTATGCTTGCGGCACCGGATTGGTGTCACGTGTTTGTGTCCCTCCCTTCTAGTGCAAAGCGCACACTAACAAAACTAGGCACTTGCACCCTACGTTACTCAATGCGTGGGCGTAGATCTCTCAGAAGGTATGGTCAAGGAGTATAACTCTTCATGCCGCAACCAAGGTATCCCAGAGAGCGAGATGTTCGCCACGGTCGGCAATCTTCTTGACGAAGCAAATCCGAATCCTCCAGAGCTTTCAGGAAAGGAGTTCTATGACTTTGACATCGCCGTCGTTGGGCTGGGCTTCCATCACTTTGATAAGCCTGATTTTGCAGCAAAGCAGCTTGCGGGGAGACTGAAGAAGGGTGGAGTGCTGATGGTTGTGGATTTCTTGCCGCATCAGCATCTCCCGCACGATGATCCGGCGAAGAACACAGTTACGCACCTGGGCTTCTCGGAAGAGGATGTGAAGAATATGTTTGAAGAGGCTGGGGTAGGCGGGAAGTTTGGTTACGACGTCGTGGGGAAGGGGATTGTATTCCACAAGGTTTGCGAGAATGGGGAGGATATGAAGAGGAGCGTGTTCATGGCGAGAGGCAGTAAGCTTTAAGAGAAGGAGGTATCCTTATCGTATAATTTGCGTTGTTCTTCGTTTGATACTTGCTTGGGACTTTGCTTGGGACTTCACTAGCATCTTTGACATCACGTGATGAAAAGACAGAATTAATGAAGAGAGGAAAGATGAGGAAGAGGTTAGACAATCTAGGCAGTCATTAAGTCTGCGGTCTCAGGCTCTGCCAACGAGACTCGTCTCGTTTACGAAAGCTGGCTCTTGGTTGGTTCCGTACTTGTAACAATCTGCGCTCACCAAGCTTACATCTTTCGATAAAATGTCCTCTTGGTATTTTTAAGAATAGCGAAATGCTTCTGACAGCAGGGACCCCAGTAACAGCAGAAGACGCAGCGACAGCACCACCCAGCAACCTGCCCTACCTTATGTCTAAACATTAATGGCACTATTTTCTTCTACTATACCACTCCTTACCTCAAGTATACTCAGTCTAGGTACCTCTAAATCTAGCATGCTGTATAGCTGATCACAGGAAAAGGCTGGCTTTCGCAAAACTGTGATTTCAAGTACGAAGAGGGGATCGCCGTCAGAGAAGTGAGGGTTTGCTGTAGGCAAAGTGCAAGGTACTTCGTTGTTGACCTCGCTATCATTCTCGCGGTCGCAACCGTTCTCAGTTCGGAGGACTTATGCGCACGGAGATTAATAGCGGTCATTCGGTGAGAGGAGAGGATCGTTCGGCTGAGACGTGGTACTCGGGTTTGATCAGCCCATTGCTGAGCGCAGGTGCCCCATTGCTCGTCGATCTGATTACGTCGTCGGATTTCATCGTGTTCGTGTGCCGATGCCTGCTCTCTAGAGGTCTTGTATGATCTGCCGCTATCCCGAGAATCGCCGTCCAAACTATGGAGTAATATGCTGCTAGGTCAACGTAGCTCGTGCATGCCAGAGACCTCCTCATGAGTTGTGCCTTCAGTTGGTCAGTTGTATGCCGATGAGAGTAAAAGATCAGCGGGTTGTATGCGATGCAGCCTTAAGGAACCGCAATGCGAGTGGTCGAGACTTAGGTTTTTCGGTGAAGAGGGAGGAACTCCTAGCCACTTCTCTCCCGTGGCCATTCCTTCCTTTCCTGGTATCGCTCAACCACCTCACCACAGCCTGATCTAGCCTCTGCTTACGTACTTTTAAAGGTATGTCGGCGTGCAACAGAAATCTTCAACACGACGTAGCTTCACAACAGCAACACTTGAAAGCCTTGAAGTTTGCATGGTGGTAATGAGAAGGGTAGACCTACAGATTACAGCTCTCGGCTTTTTCCTGCGACACGTTATGAAGAAGGTGAAATCTGGAGTTAATTGAGCTAAGTTCGCGCTTGTACACGCCAGCGACCTGCAACGAAAAGGGGAGAGCTTCAGGAACCGAGGAGCTAAGTCGGTGTATGATATAAGATCTACGACTAGAGTTCTTGGTTCCGAGTAAACCACTAGCGTTACCGAGTCTACATTACTGTAGCATCTGCTTACGTACAATTCGACATTCGTCGACTTGCAACAGATTTTTTCGTCTCTGAGAAACTTCACGACCACAACACTTCTAGAAAGACGGATTGCACCTTCGAGATGGGGCATAATCGGTCTCTAAAACCAGCTTTCAGATATCTTTTAAGACGCGTGGATGAGAAGTCTAAAATTTGAGCTAGCGAAGATAACACGACACTTGTATTTTTCTAGTGTCTTCGACGATTTGCAACTGAAAGGGGAGAGTATCGACTAGCGAGGCTCTGACACGCCACATTGCGGATGATTAACGACTAAGGAGGTCATTCGCATAGCTATACTAGCGTCCTTTGTAGCTGGCACTCTAAACCTGCTTACGTACAATTCGATGTTTTTGCGATTCGCGACAAAACCTTGCACTTGACTCTCCTGCGAATAACTTTCCACCCACAACACTTGAAGACATTCGGACTGCAGGTTCGAGAGGGGGCTAAGCAGCGCCATAAACTCCTTCTTTTAGAACTTTTAATATGACGTGTTCAAAATTTTATCAAATTCTGAGGCGTCGGCCTAGGTGGACCCGCAGCCAGTGACAAAAAGGGGAGAACTTGGCTTAGCCAAAGCGCTAAGTGGATGATTAACAGCTAAAGCGGGAGATTCAACTAACAGCACTAGTGTCCCCAACTATATAGAGAGCTCTGGATCTGCTTACGTACACTTCAAGATTCCTTGACATGCAACAGACTGCAATGAAACACTTCTTCCTTGAATTACTCAACCCCCACAACGCTTTACAAAACACAAATTACATCTTTGAGATGAGGCACATGGGGCCTCTTTGAGTAGTATATTTAAGAGTTCTGGAGGTCTGGTGAAAAACCACATTTGTCGAGGCTAAAGATGCTTGTACGCGCTAGCGATGCGCAACGAAGAATTAAAGGGGAGACCGCGGAACGGTAAGCGAGACGCTTCGACAACGAGGTTGCAACACCCTCAAGGTTTACTTTCAACGAAGTCGATAAGTGATATGGTAAATATTTTTGAGCTGAATCTCTATCCTTTGCTCCAGACCCCTCAAGCAAATGCGTATATCCGCTGGCATGGTACTTTTCTGCCAGAAGGCAAGCGAGGGAAAGAACAAAGGGAAGGTATGCCAGCTTGGACTACAGATTTAAACTTCGAGCAAGCTTTTATTGCCAGTCGCACCTGGGCGGCTATCTTCTGGGCCACCCTCTAAAGGAAATAATGGTAGCTAAAATTTCCCTTCTCAGATCGTGGTGATAACTGCAGGTGATTAAATGCAACAGCATGAGGCATAAATAGCGTTAGCAAGTGAAGTATCAAATAAAGTATCGCAAGAAATGTTAAATACAGTAGTAAATGAAGCATAGCATGCAAATTGCAGATAGATACCATTGTGCTGCGGTTGGCTCGTCTTTACTGAAGAGTTCGGTGTTCAATGCCACTAATTATGCTATTCGAGGTCTAAAGAACTAGGAAACGCTATGCGATTTACAACAGACATCCCACCGTGCATTATTATCATGACCACATCTACAGTCTTCTTCTACTTCTTCTCATTCTCTTCTTTCTTCGCCTTCTCGGCTGCAGTCGCCACGTCGACCATGAAGCCACCTCCCAGCAAGATTGCTGGCTCTTGCAGTCTATGATGCTCATAGCTTAATGTGCCGACACCACCAGCTTCTAGCAAAAATGTTGGTCCATCTTGTAACGTCTTTCCCGCCCATCTCATAGCGAAAGCTCGTAGAATATGTCCGTGGGCAACGAGGAGTACATCACCCGGTGGAGCCTCGCCCTTCGGCTTGCCAATGACTGGTGCATGGAACTTCTCCCGAATCTCTTTTATCAATCGGTCGATTCGTTCTGTGACTTGGTCAGGAGATCTGTCATTTACGTCAGCAAGCTTCCACTGAACAAGAAGTCAAATAACGTGCTCTCCTCCAGGACAGCCATCCTTCCAAATGTCCCAAGCACCATCAGGTCCACCAATTCCCTGCTTCTTTCTCAATTCTCGAATCTGCGGGCTTGTGATTCCTTCATAGTCTCCATAATCCCATTCTCGTATGTCTTCTGTGATCTGAACATTTGCTTCCGTCCGAATATCAGAGTCTGGATGCTCGCGCTGCTCTTGCCAGGGGAGCTTTTCTTTACAGCCTAAGTAGAGCAATTCGAGAGTTTTCTGGGCTCGTTTGCGTGGGGAGACATAGCTGCCCAGTCGTTAGTACCCAAGACAATCGAAGCATAGGCTAAAGACGAACATATGCGCGAGATTCTTAGGCACAATCAGTCGATCATCGCCCACAAGCGCTCTGCCAGTTGCAATAATTCTCTTCTGGCCGTTCGCCGTCAATGGGATATCAGACGTGCCCGTATGCCTTCCATTCAGAGACCATTCTGTTTCGCCGTGGCGGATTATGAAGACCCTAGGTGTCGTCATGACTTATTTCCTTCACCTTTTCCAAACTGCCAAGCTGTCAAGTTAGAGGTTATTTGATCTTCAAGCTCAATTGGGAGCTTTTGCCGTTATCTTCGGGCCAAAAGGTAATGCGTTGTGAATTTGTGTCAACAATGTAGACAGGAGGGGCGAGGTAGTAAAGAGTGTTTGATCGTAAGTGTTTAAACCGAGGGGTTGCTGAATGCCCCGCCAAAAGCGATAAGTTTGGGGCCGGGATGTGCGACGGATAGGATTAAAGCGAGACAATCGGCCTGTTTACATACCTTCTCCTCACTTTAATCGAAAGTCCTTCGTTCACTCTTTATTTCACACGGACACAGAAGATGGAGATTCCAGCTGCACTCCGATTATTCATGACCTCACTAACGACTTCTCCTGCAGCATCACCAACCGATCAGCTCTCCTGCAGCGCTCAGATCATAGCCTCTTATTCGCGCCCTTTCCCGCTGCGCCGATCCTCGACGTCTTCCTCTACGTCCAGTGTGGCGTCGGATGCTTCTGACGACACAGAGCTGCAAGATTGGAGCTACTCGCAGCGAGGAAGCGGAGAACAGGACGAAGTTCGAAGAAAGAGAAGGGAGAGATCGCTAATCAGGAAACGGGAGGCAGACGCTGCTTGGAGGGAGTTCTGGGGTTGAAGCTCTGATATGCGCTGAGCGAGTCCGCTTGAGACATTCTGCAGGGGTATTTCGACTCGAGCTTCGAACCTCGACGATATCTCATTTTATCACCTCGACAATTTTAGAGCATCGACAAAGGATGTGATTCATTGAGTCAGCGCGGTAGCATTGAAGATCAAGATGTCCGTGTCCCCGCAGCAGCAAAAGATCCGCCGGATCGTCTGGACGGGTGCCATTGCCGCAGTCACATTTGTTGGAGCTGTGTATGGAGCTGGGCTGAAGACGACATCTGAAATGAAACAGGTATGCCATCTACATTTAGTGTAGTACAGAAACTCAGCTAAAAGGTAGTCGCAGATGACAGAGAAGCGACGAGAGGCCACACTCGCAGAAAAGATTGCCCAGTTGGAAGAACAACGTGGAGCTTTGGTAGCAAAGCGAATGGGATTGGAGAAGAAGATCAAAGAGATCGAGATGCGAACTGCAGGCGCATCCAGAGAAGAGAGCATGCAGGGGCAGGAGAGACGGCGGTGACACGAGCACTGGATGCCGCCTGAAAGAGGATCGGGCAGCTCGAATCGAAGACGCAGAGATTTTCGCAGTAACGCGAGATTACATGGCTCGAAAGTCGACATGACGAACGACAGACTCGTTACCAGCTACCACACGAATGATCAAGTCAGGATACTGTCTGCTGAGATGCAAGACCGAGTTTGGGAAATGGATAGTCAAAAGGGATGGCATATCTCAGACCAGATAGAGTCCGCGCCAATCAACTCAATTCACTCGAGATACATGTGCCAGTCGTTGCTCCTTCGATCAAAGTGGTTCAAGGAAGGGCTGCTAGTGAGATACTTCCTATGATGCTCGCTGCTGGCATGAGTTATATGCATGTCATATTGCCAATTCTCAAATACTGCGAGGCAAGTGCCTTCCTGCTTCTTCTCGTCTTGTCTCCCACTGGTCTGTTATCTTTGCGTCATTCAGATATATCTTCAAAGTTTGTTGCAAATCGACAAAATATTGGTATTTACAACCTCCCGACTTGGCCGACACTTTAGACCAAGGAGGGTTCTTACCCTAGCCCTGGAGTATATCTTTATCTCTTTGATTTTGTCAGGAAGGTTGGAGCTTGCAAACACCGACAGTACTCGTGCCGGCCACTCTCACGAGTGATAGAGCAAACCCTCATGTTCTAGCAAGCCTCGACTGTATTGTTTATTTTCTCACTTTAAGACTTCAAGAGAACGCTGGACTTGAAGTACGAAGTCTATTCTCACCTAGGGAATTGGAACTGTGTCAAGCAGAAGGATCTTTTGAAAGAATGCATTCAAGTACCCTTCCATATGAGGCGCTCGCATCCAATCTCTCATCCCATGTCTATACTGCGAAAACGCTGAAGAGGTAAGGGGGTTTGTGCATCTCGGACTTCATAATTCTCCCGTTGCGCGATCCGCATTCGGATTCGTACTAGCATGGGATGAAACCGTGCGTTTTTGCAACCCTTAAAAGCAATCGCAACTCCTGTTGATCTTCTGTTGGACCCTAGCCTGTGTGAGCGAGTGCTCAATGGAGCCTATTGACTGCTTTCTTTGTTCCGACCCAGTCCTTTGATGTTGCATTATTGTTGCATTTCTTTGCGGTCACATGGTAGAAATAGTTTTCGAGAATGCATTGAGAAAGGCCTCCTCGGCTTCTCTCATTATGATTTTACTGAGAGACGCCTTCGCGGCCGTACAGGTAGCGATTTTACTCGACCGAGAAAAGGAAATCCGCCCCTGACTCTTGTCATACAACTAGTCACCCTCGATCCTCAATATGTTTGTACTCTCGAAGTTTAAAGTCGATGGTCTTCTTGATATCCATTTCCTCCATCTTCTCAATTGAGTCACTCCTTCCGTCGTCTCGCTCTAGGCGGGTTGTACTAGACTTCCTATCCCCAAACCGACGACCAAGCTCGTCATCACGCCCGAAGACTTTATTACTCGTTACCACTTTCGACCACGAGGATCCCGCGGATCCTCGACTTCGTGCTGCGGAGTAGGCTGAATGCCGGGAATCGAGAAAGTCTGACTGATGGATTGGAGATTGATTTATATCCCCGAAAGAATGGATACGACTACTCCGCGATCTCTCTTCGAATCCAAACATCGGGAGGGGGTTTTGACCGCGGCTCGCACTCAAAAGCTTCGACGCAAGAATATCGATCCTGCTTCCCATTAGCATCGCCTTGGTTTCAATTTGGCAGGACACGAACATCATGACGATTGGAAACATGCACTCGAGCGAATAAGCAAATCGGTCGACTTGGCTTGCAACACTGGTGGCGCTCTGCGCCGTAGTCTGGAAGGAGTACGTGACTGCCCTAGTGAATCCAATGAGACTGAGGCTGGCCAGTCGTATTTCGGTACTTCGGACCAAGTGTTGGAAGATGTTGCCCGTCTGAAGGACCGCAACAGATGACTTCTTCGCCGCCATGAAAGTGCGAAGCAAGAACACAGCGCTGATCAGCTCCACGAGTGCAATCGATACGAAGTAGCCGACGTGGAGATGGTTAACCCGATCCTGGTAGTTACTAGTAACAGAATGGAGATTCTCAAGCACACGGGTGATCAAGATAACTGCCCTTAAAGTTATGATGATGGTCATCATACCCCAAAACAAGGACAAGAAGACGGTCTTCTCTGGCCGGAACAGCACCCTGATAAGAATCTGATACGAATAGAAGGACATTCCGGCTTCTTGTATCTGCATCGTGTATCAGATGGTATTGAACTTTCAGTATATCGGGACAAGGGCAACACTCACCAACCAAAAGAAGTCTGCAAATGCTCCCGCAGCAAGAGAACGAGGGCGAGAGAAGTCTGCATAATTCGAGTAATAGCACAAACCGTTTGCGATGGCTCCAGCAGCAGATACAATTATGGGAATGACAGATATTGGTGAAAATGTGGTAATTCCGGCTACAAGTAAGCCGTAGAACACGTTTATCAACCCGATAGTACTGAGGATTGCCCAGCTGTACTCAAAGTACGCCAAATGGGAGTCGTCCGCGGCCACCACGGAAGACATTTTGAAAGCGACTCTTCCTCCGTATCGAAGTTTTTAGTGGGTTCTGAGATTCCAACGGGTCTAAGATATGTCATAGGTAGACACGGACTCCTTCTCCACCATAGTTTCCCTCGGGGGCATGTTTCACAAAGGCGGGAGCTGCCAGGGTAATGCTAAAAAAAAGGCCCAATGACTCGGGAAAGTTCGAGCGGACAGTCTCGAATCATTCAGAAGAGAAGTACAACAGCTTCGAACTTCAAAGAATCATAAGGGGCATCCCTTATGCCAAGTTTCAATAAATGGCTGCCAATTGCTTAGCTTCGACTAGAGCGGGGGTGTCCGATCCTTCAAAAGTTCAAGATCTTCACCACGCGGCATCTCTCCAAGTTGCATTCGAAGCGAGCTCGGGGTCCCGTGATTTTCCTTCAAGTATTGGACTTCCCCATGCGGGGTCTCGTGGTGGCTGGCGCCACACTGCAATGTCAATGAAACTCTTCGCGCGCCAATCAAGGGGCCTCTGACTCGAACGCTTAGTATTGCGATGTTGCATGTCGTAACTTGGACTCGATCGAGATCACGAATTCTTGATTCAACTTCCTTTGCCCGTTGGAAATCCATGAAGTCCGAGCGGACGCTCCTCTTGATTGGCTTGCCAATGGCAATGTTTGATCTGCTGAATAACAGAACTTTACGTTCTGTGCTTTGTTCATGGAGGGTACTGGGAACAGTTTTGCATACAGATCACTGCTTAATGTTACTCGGTCTTAGAGTTCCCGGCGAGCTGTCGATTCTCGCGAGCCTATCATTAAGCACCTCTATCCGAATACGATGTCAAATCCCTTCTCACGACAAATGACTCTCCACATTGTTTCGTCGCCCGTTTCTATCCAGCCAAGATCTACCCTCGTCCATACTTCTTTTACCACTTCCCATGCATCCACAATATTCTTCATTCCCTGTCTCTCGTCAACGGCCTGGAAGACTTCCGAAGCGATGTCTCGATCTTCCTGTGTAAGCGCCTCACACGAACTGACAAACAATGGCCACAGTAGGGCAGGCATTGGACCGTCATAACACTGCTTGGCGGACCTGACGCTGTTGAGACAAGCAAGCAGCGACATATGTGTCCGTTTCTGTACAGACAGGTGGTCTCTGGCGTAGAGATATACAGACCGAAAGAGAAAGATTAATGCCGAGTGTCGATACGCTTCAGCGTTGAAGATGATACTTTTCAGTCGAGCATATCCGATCTGATTCATGTTCAACTCTTGATCAAAAGCTCGTGGCTGATCGCTCAACAATAGGGCTGGTTTCCATGTCTCCAGTGCAAGCTCGACGCCCTGGCAAGTGCTTTCGAACTCGGTCTGTAACACAACTCCTTTGCTGATTTTTCCGGATCCTATTGCTATCTCCACATCTATTTTCGCGGAGCGTAGGCAAGAAAGTTTGTGGATTATTGGCCATAGGCTCGTAGACAAGCCTAGTAGAATGTCTACTGTGTCGTGCAAAGTCGAAGAGGCGTGGCAAGGATCTAGAAGCAAAGGAGTGACTTCTGCTTGGTCTGGGCTAGAATATGGTGGCCTGTCGAAAGATAGGGCTGCAATTATATCGTAAAAGTAAAACGCCTTGGTACGTCAGAATGTTCCTTCACTTGCGTTGGGAAATCAGTTCTTACACGTTCAAGAAAAATTGTTGCTGGTGTTGCTGGCTTTGCATTCGATCCGATTATCATCATCGCTGCCTTCAAATGATCATTGATGATGTTTGGCCTGCTTTCTCGAACTAGCTACTCTTCGATTAACAGTGGAACATTCCCAAGTGGTCCGCTACGCACCACTTCGTAGTACACGAGGAGCATGATCGTGCTCAATACTTCTTCCATGTTTATTTCTTCGATCCTATCGATCAACCTTGCCAGTCCCTGCAGAGCTTTGTTGTGGAAATACAAAGATACGCGCTCGTTTTCGAGACCCTTCTGCTCCAGATGGGAACTTGAGAAAGCAAGGAGAACGTCCTGAAGTGGCGAGCCACCATGAGATAGTGGCAGAATGAGTTTTCGAAAAGGGTTTTCAATATCTTCTCTGAACACAATGAGGTGCGATAAAACGTTGCAGAAGTAGTCGACCAGAGCTCTATGTTGCCGAACCTCCTTGAATTCAGAGAAGGCAGGCGGACTAAAGTCAAAAGGCGACGGATCCCATGGCGAATGCTGTACATTCTCACTCTCTGTGGTAGAAGTATCCCAAGCATCATGGGAGTAACCAAAGCTCTGGAGCTGAACCGCTGATAACTCCTCGCAAATCAGAAAATCGCTTGTAGCACCAGAAAATTCCTCTGCATGGACTGGAAATTGCCCGGAAGAGTTATCGCAGTGGGCCATTATCGATTTCGGGGAATGGCTGTTTCGCAGAATGATGTCTTTCCGGCTCTCTTGCGGTTTGATTTGCTGTTCGTACTTGCACTGTTGGCCATTGTGAAGGCATCTATCGCAATCGGGTCTTTTCTCATCACATTTCTTCTTCTGATATGATTATTAGACAATGTCGGACAATGGAAAACGGACCCAGAACCTTCGCTTTGCTATCTCTTGTTAGACGGATGATCCATGATGTTTCAACACAGGAGATTAAATGGAAAGATGTGCTTACCAAGTAACGCAGCCTTTACACATACCCAATTATTAGTACCGTTCATGAAGTTGAGAGCGAGTTGCATTTACCATTCTTTGATCTCCGCTGACGTATTTTTGGAGGCGCTCTTTTGGTGTACAGTAGCATACCGACGTCCTCAAGGATAGCGCCATTCACTCATGCAGCAAGCCTATTAATCGAGTGTCCCCCAAAGTTTCTTGAACCCAAAGATATTAATGAAGGAGATTAGAGACACTGGTGTGCTTCTATAGCCTCTATACATCAGCGATTCCAACCTCAGATTGAGCCAACCTTAGGGGACGGTTCGACCTGAAACCCGCGCTGTTCTCACCGTGGCTTCGCAGTGTCAATGCCATCCTTGTGCTCTTAACTCTCTGTCTGCGAAGACATTTGTGCTAAGGTGCTACCAGCAACTCTATCGGACAAATCTTCAAACTTGGAATCGGACGACAGCAGTATCCGGGCTGCCACACGCCTATTGGATGGACGAAATGCCCAGGTATGCAGTGGAGCGGCTCATGAGAACTGCTTTCGGTAGCCCTGTCACACGTGGATAGCCTGTTCTTGCATACCTAGCGTCTGCGTTGGAAGAGGCGCCCCAATCAATTCCAACATCGTATCCTGGATCTGCGGGAAGTTCAGACCGTCGTAATCAGTCAGACCTGCTGCCAGTCAAGCTCTTTGGGTTGGTAATGTTTCAAGTGAAGTGGAACGCCACAGCGAGGCTAGGAGCCAGAATTTTACTTCGTACAGGCCCAAATATTTCCATGTTCGATGTCTGTGCTTCTGGGCTCTATTTAAACCTGATCTGGCAATAAAGCCCCAAATCCTGAAGGTTCATTGGCTAA
>AYLM01000658.1:0-34679 GCA_001625345.1 Cairneyella variabilis
GGTGTAGAATCTTCGAGAGGCGCACGGACTGATAACCTGGAAATACTCCGTGGTATGCGAATCAGTTCCAAAGCCACAATAAATCTGCTATACTTAAAGAAGTAGCAAATCGGTAAAACCAAGATCCCTATTGGTAGAGACTCCTTATTAGAGTAGAAGTATCTAGAAGTCTTGGAAGTATCTGGGCCTGTACGAAGTTCATGTAAGATTACGAACTGCCAGTCCTGGTGATCTATTCGCAGGCCCTCGTATCTTCTAGTCCATGCAGCAATTGCCTTAGAGTTCAACGAGCCCGTATTCAATACTAGCCACCAACGTATACTAAAACGCCCAAACAAGTAAGATTTTCACTCCTTTCTTCAATAACAGTTTTTGGCTTAGCTGTCCACCAATCAAAAGTCTGTTGGCCTGCAGTTCGGACGCTCCGTCAGCCACATTGAAGCCCAAGCGCCCAACCACTTCTTACATGTGGATGTAGATGGCACGGTGGTGGCGGGATATACTTTGAAACAAGCCAGTGTTCCCCACATCTTCCTTCCTGCAAAAGAAGATTATAGAAAACAAGGCCCGGACAGACGAGCGAAGACCCCAGATGGAGATCACCAGTTTACTGTCAACCGTTCTTACTTTGGTACTTGGCGTATTAAAGGTTAATCTGATTCCAGTAGTTTCTATGGTCTCTGCAAATTAGGCTCTGGGTTTCCAACGGGGTCACTGCCTTTTTCCGTAAAGTGATAGACGCTCGATTAACCTTTATTACGCATACCACGAAGTAGTGTTCTGTTAAACATATCAGGCCCATGATGCAACGCGGGTAAATGTTCATCGCCGTTAACCCTTGTGAAGATCTGGGAAGGCTTGCTCTTGGTACTTCCCCTCTTTCTCGGTACAGGTTCGAGTAGCTCTTTTTTCACGTCGCAGTTTCATGCGAACCTATCAAGGAGGTGGACTGGGCCATAAGGTACGAGCAAACGACAGCATGAGGAACAGGACGACATATGCAAGTCCATGCCGTGTCTCGCGGCAATCTGGTCGTTATGTAAACTACTGTTATGACCCCAGATATTGGAAGCCCCTCCACGACTGGCACTTGGTGCCGAACTAAAGAAAGTGGCAGCCACGGTGTTGCCCTTACTCGTTTGATGTTCCCAGTCTATCTTCCCAATGCTTCACAGAAAGTATAAAAGCAATGTAGGGGTTAAGGTGCCTAGGTACCTAGGTATTATGGAGTCTAGGTATTTATGATCTCTAGATATATATGATGTCTAGATATTTC
The DNA here is from genome assembly GCA_001625345.1 of Cairneyella variabilis. NCBI lineage: Eukaryota > Fungi > Ascomycota > Leotiomycetes > Helotiales > Cairneyella > Cairneyella variabilis. The sequence goes on from AYLM01000658.1 coordinate 1,277, forward strand.
TGGTGTCTAGCTACTTATAATGTCAAGATACTTCATAGATACCAAAATATTTTATGAGTACCTAGGCATTTTGTGAGTACCTACCTAGGTAGCTACTACTAAGGTATGCCGCCTATTAAATTTAGAATCTATAGAGTGATCTCAATTTGAAGACCCTACCATACCGAGAGGATCGATGGGCTGAACCAATGTTTATTCTTTATCAAACCTCTCATAACCTCAATCGGAGCAGTTCCCAAGGACAACTCGCGGCCTGCACGTGACATCTAAAACCGTGATCCGTCAACGACCTGCAGATATCGAGGCCGCTGATGAAAGCCGCATCAACTCCATCACATCAATGAAATCACTACAAACGAGAAAGATCCTACGCTGTGTTTGTGCAGTCTCAAGTCGCCCAACCTTCAGTCTCCTTCCTCAGCAACGCCGTCTCTACTCATCCCAGAATATGTCATCGGAACCCCGCGCCGCGCGGGTCACCAAAATCAGCCCGCTTCCCACCACAGAAGCGAAATGGATCAAGTTCCTCAAACTAGACTGGACAGACCAGAACGGCAAGGAGCGAGTATGGGAGGCAGTGGGACGCACGACACGCAAGGAGTCTGGAGTTGACGCTGTCGCCATCATGACCATTCTCCGTCACCCGTCTCGACTTCCATCCACGATCATCATCCTGCAATATCGACCTCCTGTAGACGCAATATGCGTTGAGTTTCCGGCTGGCCTGATAGATGCGGGTGAGACGCCAGAAGGTGCTGCAGAACGGGAGCTGAAGGAGGAAACGGGCTACGAGGGTCGCGTGATCAGTATGAGTCCTACGATTGTCAGTAATCCTGGGATGAGTACGGGAAACATGCAATTGGCAACTGTGGAGGTATTGCTTAAGGAAGACGACAAGCCACCGGAGCAGCACCTGGAAGAGGGCGAGTCCATTGAGTTGGTAATTGTGCCGCTGTCGGAACTTTATGACAGGCTGGTGCAGTTTTCGAATGAGGGGAAGAAGGTTGATTCGAGGTTATGGCACACTGCGGAAGGACTGCACTTAGCGAAGCAGTTGAATTGATAGATTTCCATTGAAAATTTTTACCTGCCCATCAGTCAGCTTGTGAGCTACGCCTTTTCTTCCAGAGCTTTGCTCAAATTGGAGCCAGTGTGATATGTCAGCCAGCCTTTGAATCCTTTATCAAGGCTTTTCACCAGTCACAGTCTATCATCTACCGGGCCTTCATCTATGAATTGATTTCTCACTGCAGCATTTACAACCATGCTCTATGTAGACTCTTATTTATCCACCTTCCCTTCGTTCCTCAACCTCCACCCCTCCAAAATCACATCCTTCTGCGCTATCGTAGTGAACTTAATATCCATTCCCTCGTCTCTCCCTGGACCTACACCCTCCGCCTCCTGCACTCCTCCTCACTCACCCATACATACCTTTTATGCTCCTTCGGATCCAGCACTACGTATTGCGTGCTATCGAACCTGGCTAGTGGCAAGAGTGCAATGGAAGAGCAAACGAAATGACCGTGGCACCAGGTATATCTTCAGGAGTCCGAGTGTCAATTTGAAGTATCGTCGGATGTCTCGATCTGACGTTACTATGTATGCTATTGCCCATCTGTCTTCGCTCCCCTCCTCAACCTCCACCCCTCCAAAATCACATCCTCCTGTGCCTTCGTCGTAAACTTAATCACCATCTCCTGCCCGTCCACCTTCACCCTTTTACTTCTACACTCCTCTTCCGTTGCCCAAACATACCTCTGATGCTCATTCGGATCTAGCACCACGTTCTCACTACTCCTAACTTCGACCTCAAAATTCAACTTCGCGACCTTGAGACCTCGTCTCGTCATGAATTCTTGAGGTGGGCCGACTTGATGCCTTACTGCTGTGGCCAATAATCCGCTTTCTTCCCATACTTCTCTTGCGAGGCCATCTATTACCATATTAGTACGATATCTCAGAAACAAGGATATTAGTAAACAACTTCTACACATACAAAGCACCGTCTCGTCATCTGCATCGACTGCACCACCAGGTATCTCCCAGAGGTGGGGCATGGAGTCAGAAGCTGCGCGCTGGATGAGGAGAAGTTGGTTTCGAGAGTCAAAAATTAGGGCGCCAGTGGCGAGAGCGGAGGTGCCGTGGTCCGAGTGAGAGGCCAGATAAACTTTTTCTGGGATGTTGAAGGATGAGAGGGAGGGAGGATGCGTGAATGAGAAGGGCGGTGGTGGGGGCGGCATTTTTGGGGTTGTTGAAGAGGAACGAGAAGAATTCCTATCTGCCGAAGCTGGTTGAATATGGATTCAATATAATTTCATTCCTGCTATAAGAGTGCCAAAAAGGTTAAGTAAGGCAGCGAAATAAATATGTTAGCGTCCGAAGCTCGGAATCACGTGGTATGAGCATATACTAGGTCTTATCCATCTAAATTTATTTGAACGGGACCTTATCTACTTGAATTATGAACGAGTTCTTATCTATAAAAACTTATGAACCAGTTCTTTTTATTCATCTGTTCGAGGTCCTTTGGTCCATCTTATTAAGGCATGCCTATTTGAAAACTACTTTCAGTCATAAAGGACATCTCTCATTTCTACTCATTCTAATCTTCCCTAGCTCACTGCTTCGCCCCTTGAAACATTCTACACCGCCTCCAAATCGCTCTCCCTCAACTTATCATAACTAGCCTCACTACTCTCCTCCTCCGTTTTCACTTCCCCAACCACCAAAACACCACCAGTCCACAAACCCTTCCTCTCAACCTCTTTTTCTTCCAGCGCTAACCTCGGGCCACTACCCATGATATGTCTTCTATGCCACTCCCCCACAAACATGCCTTCCGGATCAGCATCATTTCTGACCTGCCTCCACTCAAGCAGTCGCTCACCATACATCTCCTCGATCTCGTTCCCTGTGGCTTTGAAATTCTTCGCCCAGTGCGGACGTCCGCCCAGCTCCCGCATCAGGTATTCGAAGCCTTGATAATATCTAAATCGACAAGGCGGATCCATGTCATATGGTCTATACAGCGTAGCATTGAGATACAAAGTAGCTTCCTCTGTACACGTAGGATCGAGATGCGGTCGTGATGTCTTGCTGTTTGACGTTTCGGAGGCGCGGACTTCGACTGGAGCGTGGACGTACAGACCATCCGCTGAGTACGGGATGCCGTGGGGAACGTAGTCTGGGTCGGTGGGCGTCAGGTGGTTGAGCCAGGAGCTCAGACGGCGGAGAGCTTCTGGGCCTCTGCGCAGAGGGATTGCCCACTCGTTCACGAACTGCGAGTACAGGCAGTTCATGAGGAGTGCTTGGCGGGAAGGCTGGATAGCGGAGGTGGTCGATCCATTCGGGAAACCGTACTGCATGCCGAAGACGAACCATTCTATCCACGGCAGAATTCGTGGGACGTACTGTGCGGCGTAAAGCAGGTTGTGGTAGACGTGGTATCCGAGCCAGGCGTCGTAGTAGCTTTTTGGCGGTGGTCGAGGAGCGAGATCTGTTTTCTCTGCTGACCATACCACGGCCCGGCGAGTGTAAGGGTACCACCATACTCGGACGAACTCGGTTTGCGTCCATAGATCCTTGTCCCAGGCGTTGAACATTTTCAAGTCCGTATCGATGATCTGTTTCCAAGCCAGAGTGAATGTTGGCACAGCTTGGAATGTGATCTCGACAATGATTCCAAGAGCACCGAGGGAGATGAGCGCAGCACGGAACAAATCCGGGTTCTGGGTGGCAGAACAAGTTTCCGTCTTTCCATTCGCAAGTGTAATCTTCAGCTCCAAAATTGAAGCGGAGAGTATTCCATGTCGCAGCGTGCTCCCATGCGTGCCCGTGGATATAGCTCCTGCGATACTCTGGTGATCTATGCTCCCCAAATTCGGCATCGTCAACCCCACCGCATCCAGCTGTTCTCCAACCTGGAACAACCTGATCCCGCTCTGCATGACCACAACACAGGTCTCCTTATTCACGCTCAGGATTTTGTTGAACTTGTCGAGGTTGACGAGCCATGACGAGGTGCAGGTCATGTCGGATGGCGAGTGGCCGCAGCCAACCGTCGTGATGCGACGTCTGCATCTTCGCGCTAGGTTGACGAGCTTCTCGACCTCGGCGACGGACTGCGGTTGGATGAAGAGCTCCGGCGAGGAGTGGAAAGTCCGCGCCCAGGTGGAGTGGGTATGATTTCTGACCGCGCGGAAAGGAATGTCGTCGCCGTACTTCTCGAGCTCAGTGGTGATGGCGGGGTCCATTGTCAATAATTCATGAACCTAAGACTGCGGGGAGATAAGTTAGGGTTCAGAATTACTTTTTGAGGACGTGGCTTACGGTCAACGTTCACTGCATATTCGAGGTGAGTGACGGGAAGAAGGTGACAAAGCTCTCGTCCTCCAAGGGAGGAAGGAATGCTCACATTTTGAGGTAGTTGATGGTTAGGGTGGAGTCTAGCCGCGAATTCTTGAGGGTCCTCTGGTGGACAAGGGTCACTTGATGAAACTTCACCGCTTTCTTCCATTGGACGATATCGAATGTGATCAAACGCCATCATTCGATCAGAAAACTAGTCAAAGTTGTTTGTGAGTATTCAGAATAAGATAGTATATCTATTTGATTCTTTTCAGCCAAATATTTTGAGTTTGCGTGATACTTCCCACGGGAAAAAGCAAACTCCCATCTCTTATGTATCTTCAGACGGACAGGGATGGCTCGGTTAGATACACCACGATCCATCGTCTTCGTTATCGCGGGATCCACCTCTGTACTTCACGTTTTCTTGGCCTCGTTTCTCAACGCATGATCCTCGTGCCACTATATCAGCAGATCTTTTCCCCTTCAAATGTTCAGATGAAACGCTCCCTCGTGCAAAATATCTGCGAGGGTGTAGTATCATCTGCGGTTGCTGCCCGACACAGGGATCGAAACTGATTATTATAGCTCCGGTATGAGAACTACGTACCTATAGCAAGATTTAGGGCAGTGTTAAAACCACCCGATTGAGAGCGTCCGAACCCACAGAACCTTGTTTCAACATCAGACCATTATCCACTGCGGAGCATGTCTAGAAGTTGAACTACCGACGTGGGGAGAAATGACGGGTCTAAGGTACCTAGGTATAGACTTGAGGTGCTCAAGAACTTGAGATGCTCAAGCAGAGCTCTGAATTCTTACCTTTTGATTATGTGATCACATGAATCCAAGGTTCTAAATGATTTTGAGGGGTCTGTTATTCATTCCTACACTGCGTCATGAGTAACTTTCGTAGTCCGAAATCTTGATCTCAAGCTACATTTCATCCCCCCCCATCACCCCAAAATCATCCATTCCATTCCATCCCATCCTTTCCTGCTGTACTCAGTAAAGGTCGAGGCCCAACCATGCAAACGTCCGTCAAGCCCCAAAGCTTCTTAAAAGGTATCATGGGATGACTCTTGATAATATCCTGATGAGTGATCCCAGGGTATGCCCATTGCATGTTATACTCTTCTCCGGTCATATTTTCAAACCCGAAAGTGACCTTCTTGAGATTCGGTGTGCACTCGTCCTTGCGCCGAAGCAGCGCGGCTACCTTTTCACATATATCGTTCCCACGACTGAAAATGGTTAGGTCCTCCAGTGATTGCGGGATGCATGAGTGCAAAGTTTGATCGTCAACTTCATCATCAGGGGCTGCGAGTGAGCCATCCCACCAAGTCGAGTAGTAGAAGTCTTGTGGGCCGAGTAGAAGGTTGCCGGATATGGAAAGAATTTTTAGCTTTTCGAATTTGACCAAAGACCCGATAGTCTTCAGTTCTGTGACATTGACTACATATTTAGGCAGGGTCTTGAGTGGCATCTCAGATCGGCACAGGTGTAACTCTTTGAGGGTAGATTGGAGTCGTAAAAGCGTCTGTCCAAGCTCTTTGGGAAGCATTTTAGGCCCTGTGTCGTTGACGGCTTGGAGAGTCATTATCTTCAGTGGCGCGTGATTGAAGAAGGGGATGGGCTTGATCGTCAAGTAATCCTTGTTCTCATTATAGCGTATAACGAACTCTTGAAGCTTTCTGAGAATCCGCCAGTCGTATCCTCCACTAGTCCCGGAGATAAAGGGTGGGCCCGTCGAATAAATTGCCTGATCCAGTTGGTTAGACTCCAGCGATGTCGCCCGATTAACACCAGTTCAACCTTCTCCAGGTTTGGAAGATTAGACAGCACAGCTGCCGCTAGTGCAATCTAAGATCTAGCGAGAAAGTCAAGCTTATATGCGTAATGCCGTGCGGCAACGATCTCCTGCAATGGGCTCTCGGGATCACTTCTGCCTAGAGGAAAGCTGTTCGATCGAGCGGGGCGTGATGTCTTCAGATTGACCTTGCCAATATCAGGGTGTGAGATGGCTTCATCAAAGTATACCGACTCTAGAGACAAGGCGAAATTCATAAGCTTTCGATCCTCTCCGGGGTTGAAGTGACAGCGCTTGTTCAATGGACCAAAGCGTTCGTCAAGGAATTGGAGTTTGCCACATCAGGACGGATTTCGGGAGAAATACTAGCTCGGGTCGAGCAAGTAGAGATCTGATGAAAAGATCCAGTGTATCATGGTTCTTATGTTCGATGTGGCGGTAAAGTACTGAAGTCACGGCTGCATGAACACGACAACTGACTCGACTCAACGATACCAGATCTCCTTGAGGCGCGTACCGGAAGGCCTGAATCAACAACCTAGATGAACGGGGAGTTAGCGGTTGCCTCTTTTAGAAACCTTAGGAGTATAGTTGCAAGACAGAGTAGATCTTGCCCATTTCGTCAAGTCTTCGGAATAAATGAAGTACATGAGGTGAAATAAGTGGAGATAGGGAAGCACAAAATGAGAGCCGTTTGTCCTTACTCGTTTGGGATATCATTGAAGCTGGTTACGGTTGCCGCCATTTTGTCACCAGAGGCTATCGTGGTTCAAGTTGGTCCTGAAGGGAAGTGAAGGGAAAGACAAGACGCGCTGAAGAGAAAAATTGAGAAGATGGAGTCAAACGGGATCCATCATCAAAATCTAAGGACCGCCTATGGCCAGTCCTCGATCCCTTATTGCACATACTGCTGTCTGTAGACACACCGTAGCCATATATGAGAAGGTCCTACTGGACTTGTATGTTCGCAACAAGGAGTTGTAGGGTGGGTACAAAACGGCCATTCAAGATGACTTGGAGAGACTAAGCCCATGTACTCAGATATTGTGCGTCCAAAGGCACTCTGCACCCTGACGGCTCGCAGTGACCGTGGATTGGAGTTGTCAAACCCTCCAAGATATCTCCAAACAAATGCAGGACGCAACAGACAGCTGTGCCGATAACCAAGATGGGACAGAGACATATAGCTGTCCCACAGATACTTACGGCTCCGAGATATCCAAGAAGCACTGCAGTCGGCGGCGACAGCCATGGAGAATCGAAGCCCCAGAGCTATCTAGGGCTCGACGATATTGGAAGCTTGAAGACATCCGGTTCAAAGTCAGTGGTGAATGATCGAAACCAACCTCGCCGACGGCCCGGAATCTCAGAGGCATCCAGCCTGCGAATGCTTAGTCTGGTTTGGGACATGACATGTCTCACCAGGATCATCGCCGTAGACTCAAATTCGACTTCTTCCTCTCGACCCCATTTTGCAAGGAAGATTACCCGCAGAACCAGTTCGGAAATCCCTCTTGTGCTGCCTTGGCAGTTTCTTATTGCTTGATCAACGCCATGTACTCGCACTCGTCAGCCGTTCATTCCATCTGGTGCAGTTCCGCTGGGTCTGCCGACATGGTGAAATGGAAATTCCTCCGATCCTGCGAGATCTCCATAGCGGTGCAAATAAGTAATATCCGTTCGTAATATAACGAATTGAGGCCGTCCGACTGCGAGAAGTCTGTTACTACTCTCGAATAAGTCGCCGCAAAAGAAAGACCAACAATGTCCAATGTCTTTGTGCAGATTGCGCAAGAAGCCCTCGAGAGAGCGCCAGCGAGTGCGGGAAGGAAAAAAGTCAGTGCAACTTGGTGACGAGTCGCACCCTGGCAGCTCTCGTTTGGGCTCTTTAGATAGCGGCTACGTCAGGGACGAGCACGAAGACCCAGAGGCAGACAGGCTTCTTCGCACACGCCGAAGCGCAAACTTCGAATGGGCGAGAGAAGACCAATTGTCTGCCATACTTGAGAGATTGTCGGAAGAAACGGGGAGCAGGAGGAACACGCCGAATTGGGAGAACGAAGAAAGTGCGCGAGGTAATGAAAAGGGGAAAGCCCCACCAACCACTTCAAGACCTTCCGGCTTCAAGAGAACACGGTTTGCCGAACAAGACAACATACCAGAAGTCCACAGCGAGAGGATGTCAAGTAGTCGGACGAGTCCAGAGATCCCAAGGCCTATACAGCCTCCGCCGAGAGATGTGAGTTTGCGCCGAAGAAGAGAAGTGGTGCAGAGGATGTTGGCTGACAGTACCCCGCAGCTGGAGTCAATCGCTCGAATAGACGCAGCCTTAGTCTTCGAGCACTTTACCACGAACGATGCATGGGAGTTAGGATCGGCCCTTCGCAATCGCCTCTTGCCCATTCCTACTCCTGTGGTCATCAATATCTCGCTCGCGAACCAGAACCAGCCCCTTTTCCACACATGCACACACTCAGGCGTGATGCCAGATAATGACAGTTGGGTAGCAAGGAAACGAAAAACCGTCCTCAGATGGGGCTGCAGCACTTGGTACATGCACTGTAAATTCGGAGGCGATGAGGTCGCTTTCAGAGAGAAATACGGACTGGGAAATAGCGCTGGAGAATATGCCATTCATGGTGGAGGAGTTCCCATTAGAGTGATCGGCGTCGAAGGCGTGGTCGCTGTTGTAGTAGTAAGTGGGTTGAAGCAAGATGAAGATCATGCTATAATAGTTGAAGTTATAAAAGATCTGTATTATTAGGAAAGGATACAGTACATACCTATTGTTTTTGAGGTCCTTCTGGAAGCTGAGCTATTTACGACGGACTATGCCCAGCATACGATGAGTGGGATAACCATGCATATAGTTGCGGCATGCTTGTATTGATTGGGGTTAAATCAACTGCGATATCTGATTGATAGAATAGAGAGGTGTTTATTGTCTCAGGTCAATACTATGTTTCATATGACCAGGATCATTTCCACTTTCCTGGTTCAAAGGTTATGATCAATTGCAACCTAGACGAAGATCTCTTGGCTTTTCCAGCATCCTTGAGGTTGAGTTCCCAATCTTTGAGCTGAAGAGAGGTCAGATGTTGGTGAATTCATGGAGCTCGATGATAATTCTTGACAATCCAAAAGAAGTCTGCTTGGACCTTCTTCCTCGATTGATCCACATTCTGTGGAAAGGAGCCAGACCAGATGTAAACAATATATGGCCTTCGCTCAATCTCTAAGGGGGCTTCACAAAACTGTGAAGAGCAAACAGATGACTTCGTGAGCTGAGGTGCAAGGGCCCCTTTTATATCACAGCTGACAATCGGCTCCCTCTTCGCTCCTGGTTATATGGAAGAAACACATATTAGCCACACCTGGAGTCTTAAATGGAGACTGAAAAACCCGAGGGACTGAAGAAAGGATCTGGAGCCAGTGGAAAGCATGATACTGAAGTGTTTATGGTGCTGAAAAGAGCGTGCGAAGCTCAACAGTTTGTGGAATCAAGGGATTGTGACCCAGCACCGACTGAAATATCGAGAAACACTTTCATTTATCAGGGACGCTTAGGAAAGGAGATGGGTGTGTGAAGAGGATGACGAGCTCGAGAAGAAGTAATAAAATGCGCCAGAAGATTGAGTAAAGCGGAGAGAGCCTGATAGGATCAACAGCGTAAGAGGATGAAGAATGCGAGAAGATGATGAGGTAGAGGTAATGTTGGGAGAAGGAGGTCTCTTTTATAGAGGTTTGCAATCGCTCGCTGGTGCTGGTGCTGGTGATTGTACTAGTGCAGTAGAAAGCAATCGACGACGACAGTAACAATGCGTGCCGTCTTGTCTGATAAGTGGTGCGCGAAGAAGAGTCTGTATGAAAAAGTGAGAAAAAGTGTTGATATAATGCTGATATGGAAGAGTTGGGGTGTGGAGGAGGAGGAGTTGGGGTGTGGAAACGGACATGTGGAATGGAAGCAACAGTTGAAGTTTCAAAGCCTCAGTGCAAATAGACAAACATGGGCAGGTCGAAAAGGGTTGTGAGTGAACTAAGTCGCAATGTATGACGACAAACTCAAGTGTGTACCGAATGAATTTACTAAAAATTGTGCAATGAAAGAGACTGCCGCGACAAAGGAAAACATCCGAGGGGAAAGACTCGAATCATACTATCCGGTAAGCAGTGAAGGTCATTTTTTGAGATTTTTCGACCCTAAATGATTTCGAACATTCACATTTGGCGATTTCCTTGTCCTACCCGTGTCCTCCTCACAGTCATTTCATGACATTTCCCTCAGTGCCAGTACTTCCAACCATTACCCTTGACACGCTCCCATCCAGCATCCAGGGCTTCCAAAACATTCTTTGGCAAAGGGTTCGGATCATCCAATAACTTCGTGTTCTCCTACATATGCTTCGTGCTGGAAGCACCAATGATAATACCATCTCCATCTCTCTCTTCAACAACAAATGATAGGTCATCCATCTCAAGGCACACTCTGCTTTCGTTAACCCATGCTTCTCTGTAACAGGCCTCAAGATGTCCAAAGCATCAAAATAAACACCATTCCAATACCGTGCTCTGTACATCTTCCCTTGCCACCTACTCGGATCGAATCTCGACCCTTTCTCAAGGGAATTGTCCTGAGTATCTCGCGAATAACGAGAAGTGAGATATCCTCCGGCAAGCGGGTTGTAATTGTAGAACGCTATTCCGTAGTGACGCCAATAAGGGAACAACTCTGGCTCCACGGATCGATGAAGAGCATTGTACACACCCTGGTACGCACTCGGCATCACATACCCATTCGCCTTGCAAATCTCACAGATCTTGGCGACTTCCCACGCCATGTAGTTGCTGACAACAAAACAGCGGAAGTGACCCTCTTTGTAAAGCTTGTCGACGGCTTTCAATGTGACCTCGCATGGTGTAGTGCGATCTGGGCCGTGGAGATACCACATGTCAACCTCACCAGTCCTGAGAGCTTCGAGACTGTCCATGAGATTCTGTCTCAAGTGCTCTGGGGCGTAACGCCAACCTTGATCCGGGGCATTACTTTGAGACATTTGCCGGCCAGCTGTGGGATAATATTCTCTGTCCATGACTATCCCACTTTTTTCCCAGTCTAGATCTCCGAGGAAGGACTCGGGGGTCCTTTCGCCGTAGAAGCGGGCTGTGTCAATCTCATTGTGGCTATGGGCTTGAAAATATCCAGGATAGCAGAGCAATCGGACAGGGTATGGACTCGAGCTTGCTCAGTGCCATTTTTACCAAAGGTTATGGCTCTGAAAATGACCTTGACGGCGGACTTCTCTGTTGGAGACATGATTGCTGGAAATTGAAATTGAAATTGAGATATGATAATGTGAGTTGAAAAGGAGAATCAAGCAACATTTCTACAGTACATAAAGGCAAGACATCGCGGTGAATACATCATAGGTGGGTTCTGCCACTTAATCGTCGGCCGATTAGGAGATGGAGAGTCTCAACCTAGGTATAGTCTGCCGTTAAATCCGAAGAAGCCATCGGGGATGATTAATGTTCGACATTCTTGGCACGAGCAAAAGAGTCTCAAACATCTTCATTGAATAACGGGCTTCCAAAATTCTGGTAGCGAAGAAAGCACAATGGACTGATGGTATCAGTCCACAACAGAAAACAGAAACACCTCTCCAGAGTCAGGCCCCTTGGATCTGAGTTACTTGGACACGGGCTCGGGATGAATAGAGTCCGAAATCAAGTAGGTATTAGCTCTTGCATAACGAGACAGCTTGCTGCTAGCACAAAGAAAAAAGAGATTTTGCACTTCGAAGGGGAAAAAGTGTTGTCAGCTCCCGACTTCAAGGCCCCTGGTTGAGAGGCAATCATGTGATCGCATGGAGGTGGTCTGAGCTCGCAAAATGTTTCCGCTTTCTCAACTTCTTTCCCAGCAACCCAACATACGTTTGCTAATAGCACATCTGTAAGGACAGCTTCTCTCGGTATGGAGATATTCCATGATTATATGCACACTTGTTGCACTTTATCTCACCAGGCACAAATGCTCATTTTCAAACTGAGCAAAGTAAGATGTATGGTGATCGAATGAAAGATCGTGACTATCAATTGTGCGCGACGCGAAGAAGTCCCCCGCGAGATGTTTTTATATGTAGAAATCCCCCATCTGAAGCTTTCTCGAGTCTATCCATTTCAAAGTTATTTATCTCCACTATCAAGATGGAGCATAATTATCACACAAATTCTTTCAATCACAATTCCGAGCCCAATCTCACCCGTGTACCATATTTACCACACAGGCTTTCGCGAAACCTCCTTTTCAATACATACAGTTAAGGACTCGAACGTTATCCTCAGACAAGAATCCGGGCTATCGGCCTCATCTCCTCAGGAGAGCCACTTAATATTTCGACGACGAAGCACCTTTTCTAACGCCGTCAAAAAGGCCAAGAGACAGAAACTTCTCGACGACCCAGAATATGATCCTCGCACTGAAACCTCGCCATACTTTGTGCATCTGCTGACCATATATGGCCGCTGGCCTCCGTATACCTTGCGAAGCGGCGGCACAAAACGGTCATTCCCTGTATACCTCCTCACCCCATCGTTTGCCTGGAGAAGCTAGAAGCTCGAGTTTGGAGATATTTTCTCACAGTCTGGAGTTATCGATGGTAGAGGTGTGGTCAGCATGAATTATGGGACAAGATTCGGACACAATGGTACGCTGAAAGGATTCCGTTCTCGTTCCAGAAGGTTTCCTGGGGAATCTGGCAAAGGATGATATAAACTGCGCAGCCAGGTGGATCCAAAGCCTGTGTCATTCATTGCAAAGGCACGACCAGATGAGGTCGTTCATTTGACATGGAAAGCGCCATTATCTTTCAAGGCTCGCGAGTACCAATTCACATGGAGAGGGTTCGACTTTGCCTGGAAGGGTACTAAGAAAGCGAAGCCGAAAAAGATGTTCAAAACCGCTCTTCGATTCAGTCATCTTAAACTCGTTGTATCGCTCCCAGAGAGCACATCGATTGGGCAAAAGCAAGAGCGGTATCTCGCGCGCTTTACCTCCGTTGCCAGTCCTCGCAAGGCAAGCCGTCTCGAATTATACCAAGATGGTATCGAAATCTTTTTGTCCGACAGATTGCTGTCCGCGTACCAGGGAGATCGGAAATCGAAGTCTGTTTATGAGGAAGTGCCCTGTACTGAGAGGTCGCCAACAAGACATGTTTTCATGAAGAGGAGACCGCCAAGCTTGAACGAAGGATCCGGGACGTTATTGTTGGCACGGGAATGTGTATGATCATTGGCGAATGGTACAAGTGTCATGTGTTAATTGGCCTTATCGAGGTAGCGCTTGATGCAGCTCCAAATTGAATATTCACCGCCAAGACCGGACATACAAAATCATTCGTCCATGTTCTGGATTGTCCTACAGTTCGACGTCCTTTCAAGCTCAGCCGACCCCATGTGGGGAAGGCATGAGTGCCTGCCATTCTTGTGGCAGGATCGTCCGAATACCATTGATCTCTCGTTGTGTTGTCTTTCCAATCCACCAGATATTCTCCAATGCCAACGCTAGGGCGAAATAGTGTGCGAGGATCACCAAAGCTCGAGGACGTCGTTCGCCGACGAAATCCATGAATTTCTTTGGAGTAAGGAGGGGAAATACATTCCATCGCCTGCAGATCGAGAGCTGGTGCTCGCCCTCCTGAATAGCGTTTTGAATGTGTCCGATATGACTGAGCGTCTTTTCATACGCCTGTTGCGTTGCTTCGTCCCATTCTTCTCCTGACACAATATCCTGTGATAGCAGTCCCAAGAGATCCTTTCGATTACTCTCAGCAAATATGACGGCCTCACTGTTGAAGTACAATTGTACTTGCGAGACCGCTGCTAATTTGGACGTGTCGAAATTCGGTATCGCTTTCGTAGCAACGGCGAACACAGAAGATGCCCCACGGGCCATCTGCAACCATTCCATTGGAGGCGTGTAGGGATCCATTGGACGATCGCGCATCGAAGCAAAGGCGTCGATGAAGATCAGACTTGACGCAAAGCACAGGGCTTCTGCGGAATTTGATGTAAGGCGAGCAATAGCTCTGCGATGCTCACGTCGAGAGAGACCTTGATATGTCTGTCTGGCAACAAGCAATTCGTTGGACTCGGGTTCAGATGACAGCATATGCAAAGCAGATATAGAAAGAATCCCGTACAGGAGATTTTCGTGTTCGATGGCTAATTTTGGGACTTCGACCGACCATGCGTGTAGCACTTCAGGAATGTGTGTCACTGGGAAGGTGTGGCTGGTCCTTTCAATGAAGTTTTGGAGCAGACGGAGCTCGAGCAGCCGACGACCTTTGGACTCTGGGACGTCGAAAACGTCGTCCACTGCCATTTCGGTCGATTCCAAGTCCAGAGAAACAATGTCTTCATCGAGAAGGAATAAAGGGGCCTGAGTGCGATATTCCGCAAGAAAGTCTATCCTGAGCTGGTCTGGAGGTTGTGATGTGCTTCGGTTGATTGTATAGGCACACTGGACCCCGTGTCGATTGCAATTACTGCAGACGGGTTTCACTTCATCGCACTGAACGAATGAATCAGTATACAGCTTCTCCATTTACAGAAGATGGCTTGCTCCTTAAGCATGCCGTTCCACACGAGCCGCCCCGTTGCAAGGAAGTTTGGGATCGTGGGAGTGCTCCATGAAAACCCTGGGAAACTGACGTGCATTTGAGGACGTCCATTCCCTACTCTTCTTGTGCAGCATCTAAAACGCTGGTTGGGGAGTACTGGTCACATGACCCGACGCCGCCTCGTTCTGGTGCTCACGTAATCTTAAGAATACAACTTACCTTCACTCGACGTGCCCGACATCTTTCACATCCATTTCGAGACTTCTTGTGATACAATCGAGGTCCTCTCTTACGCGACTGCTGCGTGGCAGTTGTGTTCATCCTGCTACCAGCTCTCCCCTCCACAGGAGAATCACAGGATGGTGTATGCTTCCAATTGACGAAACGTCAGTCCTGCACTCGATGGCTTAGTGTGGCTCCAGGAACGATACCGAGCACGAGTCTGCTTCTTCGAGAGGATGGCAAGAGGTCTATTCTTCAAAACTGGTGCGTTGCAACTTGAAGGATGACCAGCAGCCACGGCATTTGAGGAGAAGAAGGGTGGCCAGGATCCTCGGCATCGTTTAGGCAGGGATTCTTGCTAGTTCTCAGCAGCCAATCACAATTGTCAGTTCTTTCGTTTGCGCTATAAATCAGAGGCTGAGCCCACTCGACCAAATTGAACTTCACAGTATACGCGGAATCAAGTGGTAATTTTCAGCTCGCGCGTCATGATACATTTGGGATAAGTGTCTGAGTTTCTGCGCCTTGTTGTTTCGTCTCTGCCTATCTCTTGAAATAAGGGACTGCCTTTGCGGCAGTGCAAGCGCCCTCTTCTCGGTATCGTATACATGCTCTCATTTCTTTCCTCACCTTTGAGACTTTCTGAATTATATAAGGGAGTAATTTCAGCTCAAGTAATCTCTCATTTTCTTCTTGACAAATCTCATACCATGAGAAATATTCTCGTCTTACTCTATTCCACCACACCTGGCTTCACCTTCAATCCTCGAAAGCAAAACAACGAGCACTCATCTCAATCCTCCTCTACCTCTCGCAGAATACCCTTATTTTCCTGCATCTGTGACGACTGCGACTCCTACCCACCCGCACGACTCTAGTCACCTGAGCCACCTCCCCATCCACCACCCAGTAGCCCAGCCTGACAATGTCCTCTACCACCGGCCTCAACACCGCCCAACTCGCCATCTACGCCCTCCTCTCCATCCCCATCTTCTTTCTTCTCGCTCGGCATGGCAAAAATGGTCTGCTAGGCTGGCTCTACCTCTTCATCTTCTGTACGCTGCGCGTCGTTGGCGGAGCCCTCGCTATCAGCGCAGGCAACAACGGCACTTCGGGCTCAACTGCTGCGCTTATATCGAATATTGGTCTTTCGCCTTTACTCATTGGCTTGAGTGGGGTCTTGCATGAGGCGAGAGTGTACCGTAATGCAAAGATCCATCAGAAATCGGAATGGATCATGGTCATATTGTTCCATATGCTCGTCATGTTAGGCTTGATTCTGGTTGCTACTGGAGCGTCAGCTTTCACTTCTGATGATGAGAAGGAGTTGCATAAAGTCAAGATAGGCATCGTTCTTTTGTTTATCTCGTGGCTTGTGCTTGCCCTCTGGGGTTTTGTTTCCTTACTTCCAGGACAGCAGACTCCTGGATCGCCGGGATTCAATGCCGGCTCTCTCTTACTCTACGCGGTACTCTTCTGTCTGCCGTTTGTGGGCATAAGGACTATGTATAGCGTCATCGGCATCGTGCACCCAAGCCAGGAACTCAATCCAGAAGCAGGATCACTGGGGCTGAGGGTGGGTTTGAGTTTTGTGCCGGAGCTAGTTGCTGTTTTGACGTTGATCTTAGTTGGGTGGAGGACAAGAAATGTTAGGAGAGAGGTTGTGAGATTGGAGGGAGAAAGTGTGAGGGGAGTAGAGATGAGGAGATATGGTGGCAATGTGGAGAGAGTGGCAAGGAGTGATGAGGTTTGAGACTTAGACGAGCGAGTAAGGGGTGAGAGAGCGGGTTTCTTTCCTTAAGCAAAGCGCATTGTAGATCGGGGTAGGGATGATGGTATTTGTGTCTGGCGGTTACGTGCTTTGAGTTTATATTTGTTTTGGGTATATACCTCTGCTACTTTTTCTCTGCGCACACTTTTCTGGCTTTTAGCAAAAGATTTAGATTTGCATGTTCACGTTCTATCATCAAATTGAGAGCGCCTATATCAGCCTTCATGCATATATACCCAAGTCCAAATCCATGTCATTATTATCATATTCATTACACATTCATCATTCGTCTCTACAACAAAGTCACTCTCTACCCCTATACATCACACAACCCCAAAACATCACTAGGAATCGTCCACGTCTTCATAATATCATCCCTTGTCTGAAACTGCATCAATAGTCCCGCCTCTATATGCCAACTAATATGACAATGCAGCGGCCATAGCCCCGGATTATCTGCCTTAATCCTAATCAGCGCCCACCCATACGCATCCACCGTCAGTGTGTCTCTTCGCATCGGGTTCGCCGTACTAATATTAGGATAAGTGCTCCAATCAAACGCGCCGTCTGCTCCAGAAGCCATGATCCAGAATTGGTGGCCGTGGAGATGAAAGGGGTGCGAGCCTTCGTCGAGACTATTGATTAGCAGATCGATGACGGCGTATGATGGGACGTCGATGATGAATTGCGAGTTGGGTGAGATAGCGGTGCTCAGGCCAGCGGTACTGAAAGTTGAATTGCCTGCTTGAAGGCCGGCGACGGCTTGGTTGAGCGTTGGGACGGTGAGAGGGGACCAAGTGGTACTGTTGATGTACGCTCTGTCGAGGGCGTAGTTCTTGATTTGGAAGGAGACATCGACCCTGTAGGTCGTATCAACTGCTGGAGCTTCGAGTGCATCGTATGGTACCATTAGGGAAGTGTTCAGGTCCTCGCACTTTGTGAGGAAGGCGTCGGTCCAGTCGACGGATGTTGTGGGGTCAGAGCTTGAGTTCGTGTAGGTGACAATGGCGCGGATGTCAGGATTAAGCATATCTGAGGAGAAGCAGAATTCATCCATGGGGGCGCGGAGCCAGTAGTTGGCGGCTGTCTGGTTCGCGGTCATGATGACGGAGTAGCGCTGGGCAATATGGATGGGGAGACGGTGCACGGTTACGGGCTCGATGAGTGTTGAATCCGCCTCGATGACAGAGAGGGTGTGATTGTCGATTGAGAATTGGAATTCGCCGAATGCGCCAGTGTTGATGATACGGTAGCGGTAACTCTTGCCTTGGGTCACCTGAAGGATTGCTCGTGTAGAGTTCTGCACGCACGTATAGCTGCTATCATTGCCGTACAGCGAACAGTCGAAGCTACAAGTGTCAGCTAAGGTCTGAAAGCCTTTGAGAATTGGCATACTAGTTCGTTCCCTGTATCAGACCAGTGTCCGGCACAGGCTCGGCGTTCTCGTTCCCTGAGGAAAGATAGCCTGGAAGCAAGTCTGTACTCAAATCATGGTACCAATCTTGAATGAGAAGGATTTGGTCATAGTCGTATTGCTCTCGAATCTTTGCTTCTTCGGGAGCATGTACTATCAATGGGCCTATGACTCCATCTGTGTACTGCGTAGAGTAATGAGAATGATACCTGCTCTGGTCAGTCTTTGAATTATCTCGGTTCGGGTTATCATAAAACATACCAGTACGTGCCGAACTGATTCTCAACTGTGAAGTTATATAGGAAACTTCTCCCAGCAGGAATAGGGCACTGAGTAATGCCGGAGGTTCCATCCATCCAGTTTGTACCGTTTTGGTACAGACCATGCCAGTGCATAGTCGTGGGATCGGAGAGATCGTTTGTCACATTGACGAGCACTCTGTCTCCTTGGTTCACGCGAATGACAGGTCCAGGAAACTGGCCATTGATGACGAGTAACGTTCGATTCACTCCTAATTTTTTGTGAGTATCTCTATCAGAATAAGCTTGTGGAACAGAACTTACCATCGGGTGACCCTGAAATTTGGCTCACCGTGAGGTTGAACACTCTCGTCGTAGGTGCGGCAGAGACATTCCAACTCATATCCAAGTCATATTCTGCAGGATCTCGTCTCCAGTACGGATAGCTTTCTGATATAACACTAGACGTTGGTGTCGCAGTTGGAACCGATGTTGCAGTACCCGATGAACTCCCACTACTGCTAGCCGAAGAGTTGTGATGCTTGAGATCAAGTCCCAGCCCAAGACCGAGGGCGAAAGCCACAACGACGAAGACAACAATTCCTCCGATCAACAGGGCTGTCCGCTGAAATATAGGCGATAGACTTTTGGTCGGTGCCTCCTCCTTCCGGACCGGCGACGGTGATGTTTTATCATCCATCGTGTTTGCCAACTCGGTTGTGGTGTTGAAGTCAAGAAAGCAATGCCCTCGGCACCATGGTGGCAATACAGCGAATGCGTTTGGGAAGTGGAGTGACCAAGCACAATAATTCAAGCACAAAGTTTTCTGATATATGAATGCCGCTCAACTCAAGCTATTGGCGCAATATTGGCAACGAAGGCCCGCCTCAAAGAAGTCGCAAAGTAAGAGTGACAGAAATATGGAACTTTTATGGAACAGAAAGGAAGTAAGAAAGGTTTGGAGGTCCGAGATGAGCGACCTCTCATCCTTGACGACGGCTGCACATGCATCTGATAAGCAGAGTTGATCTTCGAGATAATGGGTCGAGGCTGGAAACTGGCTTCCGCCTTGAGGAACGCCCTGGCTGCAGGAGACGGCTCGGTATGGCTTTTGTTCTGGAAGGGCAGGCGGACTTCTTCGGAGAGGTGGCCTAAGACATGTGTACTTCACTCCGCCCATCATTGGACATTGCGTGGGTGGGATGAGCCTGAGGGAGATGTCACCAACCTGCACATTTTCTGTAAGGTTAACACGAGGACCATTTAGTGGCAATCACATCGGCGTACAAACTCTATTCTCACGTTGTTCCTTCGAAATTCCAAGTCCTTTGTACACATTGCTGCTTTTCTGCTAACCACTCAGCCTGTGCACAAAGGAATATCGAAGGTACCCATCGTATGCACAGCGTACGTGCACAGTTTCCGCAAGTGGGCTAGCCCTCAACTTCCCAGCCACTCAGAAAGCTTGGAAAGCTTGTTACAGGGTTGGCGCCGGGCAAACCGTTGAGCTGTTCCGGTAATCAGGCTGCACGAAAATCATACTTCTTGCACATCCCAGGGTCCGCTGCGCATCTCGCCCAGTCAGAGCATAGCAATTCGCAAGCAACCGCGAAAACCCATAGAGCCCTGCCTGTCAAAGCTTCAAGAGCCTGCAAACGCCACATTCCCCCTGCTCAATGACATTCGAACCCGCAGCGCCTCACGCCCCTCTGCGGCACATCTATCGAATGCCTTCACGTCTTCGAGAAACGTGCTGAGGGGTAATCGACGGAACTCACAAGGCTCCCCAGAAATATCTAGGTACCCTGGCCCCACGATGCAGGTTGCTGGTAGCACCCCTGCTGTGTTTGCTTGTCCAAGGTATCTCTGGCCGATCCCGTTGCTTATCGACTTGCTCTGAAGCTTCGAAAACGAAGAGATTCCATTAACTAGGCCCACTATCTGAGCCTTTACGGGCAACTCGATGGTGAGCCGAGAGTAGTTCCTCGGATACCGTCCGCATTGGTATGTATGACCTTAGTTGGAATCCCATCGAGAAGGTCAGCCTCGTGCAGTCGGCCTGTACCGCCCACTTGGAGCTTCAACTTGCTGCACTACACGAACCCAGGCTCCCATCTTCCCAGTCGCTTGTACATGCACAGAAAAAGCTCCCTGCCAGCTTGCCCAGAAATATAAAGTCTCCTGTTCTCCTCCGAGCTTCCAACCTTTTTTTCTACCCTGCTGTGACATCGTCAATTACAATTGCACCTCCCAAAACCTTCGCCATGCTGTCCATCGTTGCTGCTGCACTTGCCCTCAGTGGCTCTGTCCACGCCATCACCTCGACTACCCGTCCTCCGATGTCGACAATTGAGCCTACGCTCGCCTCCATTGTCGCATCTGAGGCCACTGCCACTGCATTGAGTCCTGTGAGCAACGTCAAGGGTGCTGGTTTTGGTTGGTGGTCTCTTCCAGTCACATCGAAGCTATACTGACCCTTACCACAGACCGAATCATCCAGATTTGGCTCGAGAACGTTGTAAGCTTAAATCAACCTTAAAAGCAGAAACGCCAGGCTCTAATTAGCTTTAGGATTATGACAAGGCAGCCGCAGACCCCAACATGCAATGGCTCGCCAGCCAAGGTATCCTGTTGACCAACTACAACGCTGTTACTCACCCTTCTGAGCCGTGAGTTTGAGCCCATCTCTGAAATCTGTGGAAAGCTGACGTCATGTCTCAGTAACTACGTTGCTTCCGTTGGGGGTGACACTTTCGGCATGGATAACGATGATTTCAACCAAATTCCCGCCAACGTCTCGACCGTTGTTGACTTGTTGGACACCAAGGGCATTTCTTGGGGAGAGTACCAGGAGGACATCCCATACCCAGGTTTCCAAGGCTTCAACTACTCAAACCAGCAGACTTTTGCCAATGATTACGTTCGCAAGCACAACCCTCTCATGGTCTACCAGTCTGTTACTTCGAATGCTACCCGTCTCTCTATGATCAAGGGCTTTGGTTCATTCGCCTCCGACCTTGCCAACAAGACCCTTCCCCAATGGTCTTTCATCACCCCCAACATGACCAATGATGGACATGACACAACTATCACCTTCACTGCGCAATGGGCCCGCAACTTCCTCGAGCCATTGCTTAACAACTCGTACTTCATGAATAACACTTTGGTTGTGGTCACATTCGATGAAGATGAGACCTATACTGACCACAACACTGTTTATACCGTTCTATTGGGAGGTGCTATTCCCACTTCCCTCAACGGAACTACTGATAGCACTTTCTACAACCACGTAAGTTTGCCTAGCTGAGGGCTATCATGGTCTTTTTTGAGTCAATGCTAACTCACCTGATCTTTTAGTACTCCATGATCTCCACCGTTTCGATGAACTGGGGCCTTCCTTCCCTCGGCAGATGGGACTGCCAAGCCAACGTCTTGGAAGTCGTTGCCAACAAGACCGGCTACACCAACGCCGTCGTCAACACCACCAACCTGTACTTCAACTCCTCTTACCCCGGCCCAGTGTCCGATGCGCTCTATAGCTGGGCCTGGCCCGTTCCCGTTACCAGCGGCAAGTCCTGTGTCGCTGGCAGCGTCCTTTCTTCCGTTGCCAACACCTGGGGTAACGCCGGAGCCATGACCTTCAACTACTCCTCCTCCCCATACCCATATGACGCTGCTGCCAACAACGATGTCGGTGGTTCTTTCGTCTCCGGCTCTGCTTCCAGTGCCGCCTCAACTGCCACCTCCACCGGCTCCGCATCCAAGACTTCCAGCACCTCAGCTAGCACCTCATCTTCTGCCGCTGGTAGCGTCAACGCTGCTAACGGTGTTGCGTTCGCTGGCTTCTTCGGTGCGATCTTGGCGCTTTTGTAAAGCGTTGTAAATTAGACGAAGCGAGAATGGGGACCAATGAAATGAATGGATGGGAGGATGATTGATTATGACGTGATGTTTAATTAGTTAATACCACCTCAAGCGGGAAAATATATTATTGCGATGATCATGCATATAAACTTCTTAAATTGTCTTCTATGAGTGTGACCGCCCGGAGAGCAATGTTGAGGTTTGGGCTGACTTTGATCTTATGTGGAAGCAAAATTCGGGGTGAGAAAAGAGGGCTCAGCGAGCCTCGCCCAATTCTGCCGTTCTGTGTCTCAGGACGCTGGACTCCCGCACCAAGAATGTCAAAAGTCAGGTAGAGACCTGAAGTCCAGGATCATTTCCACTCGCTCTGGCCACGACCGGTACGAGCAAAGGGTATCCAATTCTAACCAAGCGACCATATATACAATGCAGCTCGGAATCAACGACTATCTTTCACCGCACAATTCCTCTTCCGAAACTTCCACAGCATTTTGCCCTTCCCCCCGCTCTCTATAAGTGCTCTTACCGCTCACAAACCAATATCCAACCACGACCGCGGTAACAACAGCATACACCACACACACATAATTCATATTGCCCGCTCTGACCGGCATCTGCGGCGGGAAACTATACATAACAAGCGTAAACAGTGTCCACGCCAACAATATATAGTTGGCCACCGCGCCTATAGGGCCGAGCCAAAACGGACCGTGTGCGATGTTTTCCCTCCCTCTTATCAGCAAACAGACGACGGGGATGGAGTATGAGATATAGAGCAGCACGATACATGCCGTCACCATGCTGTTGAACGCGGTATAAGAGCCAAGGTAGAGCAGGCCGAGGACAGCAACAATCGCACTACTCGCCAAGTGAGCATTCAACGGCACATTGAGTGTGTGATGAATCCTCGCCAACCACCGCGACCGCGGCAGTCCGCCATCCCTCGCAAAAGACCAGCAGAGCCGTGACTGCCAAGTGTGACTAGCGATCATACACCCCGTCCCCGTACACAGAATCAGCGCTTCAAGTACCACGGCTCCAGCGCGGGAACGCAACGCTTGGTGGAAGAGCGCGAGGATCGGCACTCTAGTCTTCGTTTTAAGAAGCGCATCAAGATCATTCATGCTAAAGAACATAGCAATAGAATAAAACCATGACGTGACGAAACCGATAGCGACAGTGCCCATAATAGCAATAGGGATCAGTCGTTCCGGTTTATGTACTTCTTCTGCCATGTGGGTTGCGCAGTCGAGGCATGCGAACGCCCAATTCGTGTTTATGAGACCGACGATGAAGGCGATGCCGTTGCTGGACCAGCCGGTGTTATTGACGAAGGTTGCGAAGACAAATTTTGGGGACTGGTGCGTATGCGCGACGGAAGGGACGGTGATCAGGATCACGAGGAAGGAGAGCAAAGAGATGTATAAAGTGAGAGTTGCTATTCGGGGGAGGAAGCGGCCGTAGCAGTTGAAGAGGAAGGCGAAGGCGTTTATGAGTTCATAGGCTATGAGGACCATCCAGGGGCGGATTGTGCTAGGTAGTGCGTAAGGGATGTGGTGGAGGTAAGGTAGAGGTGCGTGGGAGTTGCTGCTTTGGGATGAAAGAAGCGAGGGAGACAACCTACAGTGAGGGATGGAATAATTGGATACAGCCCATGATAGCACTACCAAGACCCAAAGCGACACTCGCAGAGGTGAAGATACTTCCAGCCCATGCGAACCACCCGGTCAAATAACTTGCGAATTTCCCGTAGCCCTTGGGAGCCAGTTCTTTGGCCCAAAAATACTGCCCTCCTGCATTTGGCAGTGCAGATGCTAACTCAGATAATGATATTCCAACACAGGTTGATATTAATGCAATGAGAATAATGCCGTATACGATTAAGACTGGGCCACCTGAATTGATACCTGTCACTAGAGCAGTCGAGATTCCGAACCAGGAGTTCGTGAGCGAAAACCCGACACCCAGAACACTCCAGACCGAAAAGTTGCGTTTCATACACTGGACGTAGCCCATCTCTGCAATTATGTGTCAATTAAAATCAGGCATAGAATGAGAATGAACGGACCTGCTAGCTTGGCAGCATCTGAGTCCGATTTGCTGCCGCGCTCAGAGTCGGAGCTTGCTGGCTTGATGCTCATGGTACTTGGTGTTGGAGACACCATATTTGCGGATATGGATGTTTGTGTTTTAGAGAATATGTTTCTGAACACAAGAATGGAGACTTAGGGTCAAGAGAACCTCATGAGCTAGATTGTAGCTGCAGGTAGGTCCTCAAAGTTCGAACTCTTAACGAAATGGGCACAAGAAAGTAAATATTGAAAGGCAAGAACGGCCGACACAAGTGGCGAGTCATCAGAAATAGTCGAACAATTGGAAAATTGAAAAATCAGTCATATAGAGAAGATATTTAAGGAAGATGAAGAAGAAGGCTGACTCAAAAAAAATACCTCAGCCCCGTCCCACATAAGACATGGCGTCGGTGGGGGTTATCAAACTTTTCCCCATCCGAGAAAACCATTATACGACACCCGAAGAGATTGGTCGCCTTGCACTTGCGGCCTCGGCGGGGTCTTGTCAGACTTGGCAGCCTTGGCAGCCTTGCTCTACTCCATCTTTGCTTGAGTGGAAGTCGGAGCAAGCCTAGAACTTTCCAAACAGGCGGCCCCATCCTTGCGCTGGCAATTGATGAGTAACGGGGAAGAGCGACCTTGAAACTCTTGACATCCCGTGTTCTTATCGAATTGATCTTAGCCTTCGTGATTAGATTTGCGTGGACACTCCGTAAGAGGAAAAATTTGAACGTTTGAAACTTCGACCGAGGTCGTCATCGCGCATGAGTGCCGACGGGTTTTGCAGGCCAAGTGGAGCTTCTGTTTGAATTATTCGACGAATGGTGTTCGAATCCAATATAAAATTAATAACAGCCTTCACAGAACTTTCCGAAAGAGGAATATGATGTTAGGACTCGGGTGTCCCAAATCCTTCACATCCCAGAAAGCTCATTCTTGAGTCTTCGCATAAACGAGATCTGATTTAATGAAGCAGAACTATCTATCTACCTACGTTCTTGCTGGACGCCGTGCAGAAAGCCGAAATTGTATGTCTGCAAGGATCGAAAAAATAGAGCGAGCAAATCTATCGTGCATAATCAACGCTAAGCCGCCGAAAACCTATCCTATCCGCCATCAAGAGATCCTGGACCACTTTCGTTTTCCGTGGGAGAACTGCGTTACGTGGATGGGACACCTGTGCCTCGGATGGCATCGACTTGCTTAGATAAAAGAGCGTTGTTCTTTGGCGCAGCGAGAGGTGGGCCTTCGGGAGTGACATAGGCCTTGGTCATACCTCCATCGACAACGAAGTCCTGTCGAGTATAAGCATCTGTGTCATGAAAAAGTTATTGATACATACCTGGCCATTGATAAAGCTTGCCTCATCACTTGCCAAGAACAACACAGCCTGTGCCTGCTCAATAGCCTCTCCGAATCGACCGCTTGGGAAGTGAATCTCTCGTCTCATTCTCTTGGGCTTGTCGTCACCCAGCCAATCTTGCAACAAGGGAGTGTTCAAAGGGGCTGGGCACAGAGCATTGAAGCGAAAACCCTCCCGAGCGTGAACAATCGCCAACTCTCTGGTCATAGCCAATACGGCACCCTTGCTTGCCGTGTACGCCAGTTGAGGAGTAGCTGAACCAACCAAGGCGACGACAGAAGCGGTGTTGATGATGGAGCCTTTGGTCTTCTTGAACTTCCGCATGGAGAGAACAGCGTGCTTGGAACCGAACCAGACACCCTTGACGTTGATGGCTTGAGTGAGGTCCCAGATCTTCTCAGGGGTGTCGATGGCATCAGAATCATCGCTGTGCATAATGCCTGCATTGTTGAACATAATGTCGACACCACCCCATCCGTCGACGGTGTCGACTAGATCCTTAATCATATCCTCCTTGGAGACATCACAGACCTTTGCTCTTCAGCAACTGATTTACAGGATATAAGGGAAGTGCCTACCTGAATCTCAACCTTGTGGTAAGAAGGAACGAGCTGCTTGAGTTTCGCAACTGCCCTCTCAAGTGCTGGTTGTGAGATATCAGCCATAAGGACATTGGCACCTTCCTTGGCGAAAAGGATGCATGTTTCGAGACCGATACCACTACAAAATAGTATTAGTGAAATGGTGTATTTAATAGATAGACAACGCGACCATTAGAGAGTAGACTTCAACTTCAAAGACTCAAGGGAATGCCTGATAGTCCCGCACTAAATGGAACTGGGTAAGGCAATCACATGGCTGTAGCACTGAAGCTGCTGAGAACAACATCATCAAAGCCAATTGACACTTGCTAATCATACAGCAGACCAGAACAAGACTTAAAGGTGACTAGGTATAGAAAAAGTTTCTCACCCAGCTGCTCCCGTGACAATAGCATTCTTGTGATGCAATCTTCCCATTTGGAAGCTGTTGATAGTGTGGACTTTGCCACCGCTGTTGCTGCGAGAGCTGTCGGCGGTAATGTCACCCATCTTGATGGATTTTGAGGATTTAAAGTCTGGGAAGATGATCTGGCAATGAAAATCAGTACTCTACCCAGCGAAAGCGATTCTGCAGTATTGATATTTTGATGGACAATTAGAAAGATATCCCGGAACGTTCGCTTATGATAGTGGGATGAAATGCGTCGCATATGCAGGCACGGCAAATAATGAGATGAACTTACAAGATCTTAAGATGAGAGCGATAAGCTAGGGAATTGATAGCAGAAAGTTGAAGAGTAGATGGCAGGTTGAGCTGCAGAAGAGGCAGGAGATGGCAGTTTCAATATTACAAAAGAGGAGAGCAGGAGTGGAGAGTGGCAGCAGGACGATGTGTCAACACTCCGAGAACGGTGTCTCTTTTTAGCCTTATCTAAGCTTCCCGAAGATGAAAAGAGAGGTACGACTCAGCAATTATTGGACCCTTCATACCTACCTACTGCTCTTGACCGCTCATCCTGACACGAGACCGGGAGATCGATCACAGGTCCCCACCCTGATATTGCTACTGGACGATTCTACCTGTTCGTCGCTTCGTTGCATTGAGGTGGCGGTGCGTCGATACATATGAATGGCGGGGCAATTTGAACGAGTCGCGAGAGCTGGAGATGCGCCGGGTGTCAGGCGGTAGTCTTCAAAGGGAAGTTCAATCCGCGGGAGCTTGTGTCGCAATGGAGGAAAGCTGTACTGTAGTCTAGTGAGGATGATGCAAGTGAGTATCAATCATACAGCAAAAATCAATTGTAAGTATATATTCTGTACATATCCTCGATCGGCCTGTGGTGTTCATGTTACTCAGAGATTCACAATGACGATTGTCATGCCGGGTTGCGTGTGGGCTTCTGAATCCATGCCCCCGATTGGCCTACTATAAGCTTGCACAGGGGAAGCTTCGCAGCAGGCTCTCGCTTCAAAGCTTATCGCAGGGCAAGCTCCTCACTCCCACTTTCTATCTCACTCCGAAACATCGCTAGAAGAGTCTTCAACAGATCTGTTTCTTTCCGAATTGCTCTGCGCAAGCAAATTGTATCTGCGAAAACAAGTGTCTCATCCCTTCACTAGTTTCCCAAGCTCCTTTCACTAGTCTTGTGTCCCGCTCACCCGAGCACACGACAAGATGCCAGACAAGAAGCAGGACGAAATAACGCTCGAATCGCTCCCAAAGCTCCTCGAAAATGATACAAAAGTCAAGCTCGCTGGTGTGGATGTCGATGGCATCTTGCGCGGCAAGCTTGTGTCCAAGAAGAAGTTTCTGGGAGTTGCGAAAGAGGGGTTCGGCTTCTGTTCTGTTATTTTTGGCTGGGATATGCACGACCAGACCTACTTCAGAGAATTGAAGATCAGCAATGCGAACAATGGATACCACGACCTTATTGCAATCCCAGATCTCAGCAGCTTCAGGAGAATACCTTGGGAGGACGATGTGCCATTCTTCTTGGTCAGCTTCTTCGACCCAGACACCGAGAAGCCAGTGAGTGCCTGCCCGCGGGGTCTTTTGAAGACTCAGGTGGACAAGCTTCGAGCAAAGGGATTCGGAGCAATGGCAGGAGGTATGATTTCAAAGCCAATTAGGACGTTCTCCATAGCTGACGGTGAGCTTCTGTCTAGCTGAATACGAGTTCTTCCAATTCAAAGTACCTTCGAGCGAGTTGAATGGACCAATCTCCGAAAGAAACAACTCTGCCACTGCGACTTTTCTCCAAAATAACCCAGTCAATTCCCTCCCATCTCTCACCGAAGGCATGTTCGGATACAGCTTGACAAGACCGGTTCACAACCAAGACTACTATTACGGCATATTTGAGGCCTGCGAGAAGTTCAACTGCGGCATAGAAGGATGGCATACTGAGAGCGGTCCCGGAGTTTTCGAGGCAGCTCTCTCGTTTGGTGAAATCCAGCAGATGGCAGACAAAGCCGGACTATTCAAGTAGGTTCAGCAGGCTAATGGAGAATCTGCCATCCTAATGTCTTACAGATACGTTGTCAAGTCGGTTGCGACTAAACATGGCATTACACCTTGCTTCATGGCAAAGCCACGGCAGGGGCTACCTGGGAACAGCGGCCATATGCACGTCTCGATTGTTGACAAAGATGGCAAGAATCTCTTCTTTCGCGAGAAGAGAGATACAGAGGCAGAATGGGAGGACATTGCGAATTTGTCAGATATGGGAAGACACTTTCTTGCGGGCCTCCTCGAGGGTCTTCCCGATATTATGCCACTGGTTGCGCCTACCGTCAATTCTTACAAGCGGTTAGTTGAGAACTTTTGGGCGCCAGTAACGGTTTCCTGGGGCCTGGAGCACCGCGCCGCCTCAATTCGATTGATTGCGCCACCGACATCGAAGCCAGGAGCTACTCGATTTGAGGTCCGAGTCCCAGGCGCCGATGCGAACCCGTATTTCGTTCTTGGTGCCGTATTGGCGCTAGGATGGAGAGGCGTAGAGAAGAAATTGGAAATCAAGCAAGGCCCGCTTGGTAAAGGCCAAGATGTTGGCGGCAAGGCGGATCCTGGAGTGAGACTCGCAAAGAGTCTAAAAGAGGCAACTGAGAGGTTTATGAGACCGGAGAGCATAGCAAGAGAAGTATTCGGTGATGAGTTCGTGGAGCATTATGGAGGCACAAGAGAGCATGAGATTCGACTTTGGGATGAAGCTGTCACGGATTGGTATGTTCAATCGATGACCGGGTGTGTTCTTGTATCCCCTGGAACTGACGCTATCCATAGGGAGGTACGACGCTACATCGAGACTGTGTGACACAACCTGCATACTAAGGGACAGCAAGAGCGTGTCCTGCGGAAGCTATACCTCATTAAATGATACCCGCCAAGGTCCCAGCAGTGGTGATGAGGGAAGTAGTAGTGAAGAGTAATCACTCGCACCTGTTACTATAGCGCACTACTTCCTTCAGCGCCTCTCACAGAGGTCAGATATTTGAAATCATCACCCCATTTCCGCATGTGCGACAGCATTGAGTCGCTTCATAAATACCACTGAAAGACGCCATATCGTTATTATAAGACACCGAGCACGTATATGAACCTCGCGAATTCCAATTGCGAACTGTCTCGTTCAGAGCTGAAGAATTTGGAATTGGGATCAGTGACCAGTGACCAGTGATCAGAGAGTGGCACTGCTGAGTGAGATTATTTCCTCGAGAATGCCGATCTAGATCCGCGCCTCATAGATTCGGATCAAACACAATCCGGCTAACCCGCTGACTATTATCGATCGAATTCGTGCTGACAGCGCGCTAGAACAGGCGCTAGAAAATCGGGCTGCCCACTGGGAGGTAAGCTTAAATTTAAGTTTCTTCTGGAGCGACAGAATCGGAATAGTGAGAATCCGATGAGGCGTTCCAGGGTTCAAAATGCGCCGCTTTCGCTGCTGGATCTGAAGGCAGATTCGCTTGATGAATTCTTTGGGTTAGACACTTTTACCGCCCACCCGTCACAGCTGCGGGATGTCTCAGTCTAGGGCCTTGTGGGTCACACCGGACTTCTCCTTCGAAGCCTAGCTGGTACCTCAAAGCTAGGATGAGGTCAAAAGTCTTGGTGTGTTCGTGAGGGGAGAGCTCTGAGTTCTAAGCTTGCATCCAATCCAATCTCTTTATGCATTTTGGCTTGAAGAGAGATGCACTGAATGTGGAAGTAGACCCTTATTATGCAAGGCAGTTCCTGGCAAGGGTCAATGCCACATATTTGCTATTTCTTCAGCGAATAAAATGTCGAGCTATTTGGAGCACAGTGAACAGTCTCTTCCCCATAAGCTCCATGGAAATGTTTATCCCGTGGTATACCGCTTGCGGTGGCATCACGGATCTTCAAGCTTCCAGGCTAAGACACTCTCGAGAAATAGTGTCAGCCTGCGCCCAGCATCTCCTCTGATTGATCCGGATGAAGACATTTACTCTCTTCTGGCTGTCATCGTCCTGTCGATTCCCCCCATTTCCAGCGGATTGCTACTTCCTAGCTTTCGTATATAAGTCTTCGTCTGACCTTCCCTCTCCGTCTCTTTCTTTCCTCTTCATCCTTCTCATCTACTGCCAAAGAACATTCCAAGCTTCAATATCTTCATCAATCATTATGCGTTCCTCAATCATCCTCGCAGCACTGACTGGCTTTGTGGCTGCCGCTCCCGTTGAGGAGAGACAGACCTACGCCATGGACTCCAACCCTCCTCCCGGAGGAGATACCACCATCCTCAACTACGCTCTCACTCTCGAGTACCTGGAGCGCAAGTTCTACACGGAGGGTCTTGCCAACTACACCCAGGATGACTTTGTTGATGCTGGCTTCCCCGATCCCTTCTACGCCAACTTGAAGGAGATATACTATGATGAGGAGGTGAGTAACGCTATCTTCCGGACATGTAAGAATGGAAGCTAAGCAAGTTACAGACCCATGTTGCAACCCTCGCTAGTGCTCTTGGAGCCGCTGGAGTCAAGGAAGCCACCTACCAATTCCCTTGCACAGACGCTAAGTCATTCGTCGCCCTGTCCTCCGTTCTCGAGGGTGTCGGAGTCAGCGCCTACCTTGGTAAGAAATCTATCCCCATACCATCAGCAACAACTACTAATCTCTCCCCTCAGGTGCCGCCGCCGAAATCATGACCAAAGAATACCTCACGATTGCTGGCTCTATCTTGATCATCGAGTCCCGCCACTCTTCCTATATCCGCTCCATGCTCAAGGAATCTCCATTCCCCAAGCCCTTCGATACCCCCCTCGACTTCAACCAAGTGTACTCCCTCGCCGCGGAATTCATCAAAGCATTTGCTCCAGGCTCTGCTCCTCTCCCATTCAAGGCCTTCCCTCCTCTCATGATCGAGGCCTCCCAGTATCCATACACCGCTGGCTCCTCGCCCATCACCTTCACCCATGCGTACAAGAACGCCTTGGACGCGAAATTGATTACTGCCAACGAGCCCGTGTACGCTGTTCTCTTCTCTGGTCTTGATACTTACTACGTCGAGACCTATATGACCCAGGGTAACAGCGGCGATCTTAAGATCGCTATGATTCCTGCACCGAGTGGAGAGCTGCCGCCTACTGGACAAGTGTATGTTGTGCTGTCAACTGCGGATGGTGTGAAGACCAAGGTCTCGGACGAGAATACTATCTCTGGTGTTGGCCTTGTGGAGATCAGCCCTCCTGGAGATCGGGATTTGTTTTAAGCAGTGAGATGCTCTGAGGAGAGGTGGAGGTTGGGTTAGAAAGCAATAAGATGAAATTGTTGAGTTCATGGATCTGACAACGACGGCACAGCTAGTAGTGGTGGTATAATTTACGAGTGTATTACGAAATTTTAATGATAATTTGAATATCATGTGTTGAACCGAGTATCAATCGAGCGAAACAAATGCCAAATACTATTGTTCTCAATCATGTGAAATCCTGAAGCTTAATATTACTCCCATCCTCTATTCGTGCAAAGAATGCCAGAAAAAGCCCGGCTTATTTCTACGAGGAAACCCGTGCTCATTGGCTCTACAGTTGCGCTGAGGAACGTGCAAGAGAACTCCGTGTATTACTTTGTAATGCGCAGGAGAACCCTGCCCAGTACCGCGCCCCCTATCCAAATCCTACAGAACTCGATGGCAGAAGAACTGACAAGGAGAGATGCGAAGTATCACTTCCTTCAACTATAGTATCCGCAGATAGTCACGTGATTGCCGAATGTTGGAAAATGCGTAGGGAAAGATGTCTGCATTTCTATGGAAAGATGGACTGAGTATATATAGTGATAATCCCAGTATATGAGACCTAAGAAAAGAAATCCTAGTTAGCCGAAAGGGGTAGTGCTTGCGTGGCACTAAAAAAAGGGATAAGAATACCGTTTTAGTACTGAAATATCCGACATATAGTACCCTCCATATCTGCAGCGCTCCCCTCCGCTCGATTATTCTGTAGTTATGCTGATTGCGCACCTTTTCGCTCTGCTCTAGTCCTCCATTTGGCTTCCAGCTTTATCTGCAACTTTTCTCCCTCTTCCTCCTCGACTTTTCCCTCCACAATTCGTTTTATGATCTCTTCCAGTTTCTCATCCAAAACCTCACTCATCTTCTCCTTCTTTCTTCACCTCTGGAATGGCTCGCAAGCGCTCTTCCACCTTCTCCAGCTTCGTGTCAAATCTCTTCTCGATTCTCTCCAGTGGATCCTTAAAATACTCGCAGCATTTCCCAATGTACACCAGATGTTCCATTATCTGGTCCTGCCTAATCACCTGCTCTTGAAACGTGATTATTAAGTTGTTACCTGGTGCTACCGCCGGGCGCACCTCGTTCGTTTCGTTCACCGCAGTAGCAGATTTTGTTGCCGTTTGTCTTCACTTTTCGGAGGACGAGGTTGCTCTTCGTCATGGTCTGAATATAGAGGGTCGATACTCTCCGCGATTACCTCGCTATCGACCCGCGCAGTCTCGTCTCTAGCATCGACTACAATTGTGAGACCTTCACCGAGTCTGTATTCGATGATGTTAGTGAGACCACACAAAGGTCGGGAACTCTCTGATGTATACTTGGATCCTGTCGGATATTTCAGTACTAAAACGGTAGTCTTACCCCTAGTTTTGATGCTACGC
>AYLM01000662.1:0-16052 GCA_001625345.1 Cairneyella variabilis
TTTTTCTCAGCACGGTGGGTTTCTCGCCACCTAGGGAGGGACGTTAGCACTCATTCAATGCATTCATGAATCCCATGCCCTCCCAGTTCTCGGTATCCATCCATGGATGAGCCCTTTTTTTTCCATGCGAGTAACACCAAGCGAGACAACCCCATTTCGAAAACTGCGCCCGACTTCTGCAGCCGGAATTCCCTTCGAAATTACTAATTCTGCTATATTATTAAGATTTATGTTGATCTCTGAACCTCTCGTTTGGAATTTATCAGCAACATAACGCCTCGTGCGTTGTTTAGACCGTGAGTGGCTGGCTCGCTGCCGATTAGCCGTCGCTAAACTCTACAGCGTTAGAACACCATGATGAAATCAGTGGGATCGGATTCTTAATTGTTGATTAGGCTCCACTGGGTTTAGTCCGAGGCTGGTAAAGCTGGGGTAAAGTAAATCTTGTGACGGAATGGATTGGAAATGACTTTGGTGGCACGCTGAAAGTCTTGTTGATATTGATTTCTTCATCTGGGGATATATTTTCAAGTCTTTGCAGCCTTATACATACCAAGTTCAATCCTCTACTTCAACAACGCAACCCCTTTCGCTTGTCTGCAAGCACACCCCTCGCTTTTGCGTCACCACTCAACCCAGCTGCAAACGCAGCAACAACATTCCATAGATGGACCGCATCGAACGTCTCCTCTCCCGATCAACCGCCAAGCCCTACCGTTCCGAACATTTCAAAGCCTCCGAGGCCCCCTACACAAACGCAGAAGGCCACATCGATTTCACCCCAAATGACATCGAGAACCCCAAAAACTGGTCTAAGCCCCGGCGCTGGTACATAACCGTCGTATGCATATCGCTCGTCGTGAACGCTACCTTTGCCTCTTCAGCGCCATCCGGCACACTCGACGGCATCGCCCAGTACTTCCACGTCTCAGTCGAAGCCGCAGGACTCGTCGTGACACTTTTCCTGCTAGGCTATTGCTTTGGCCCTTTATTCTGGGCACCGCTCTCCGAGTTCTATGGCCGGAGATGGATCTTCTATATCTCCTTCTCTCTATACATAATCTTCAACTTCCTCTGTGCGTTCGCGAAAGATTTCGCCGCGTTGCTCATTGGCAGGTTTTTGACTGGAACGTGTGCGTCCAGCGCACTGAGCAATGCTCCGGGTGTGCTGGCCGATATCTGGGGGCCTGCGGACCGCGGGAATGCCGTGGCGCTTTTCAGCATGATGACGTTTGTTGGTCCTGCTCTTGGGCCTGTTATCTCTGGATTCCTGGAATTGAAGGAAGACTGGCGATGGACGTTCTACGTGCAGTTGTGGTTCGCGGGGATTACCGAGGTGCTGATGTTTACGATCCCAGAGACGCTGCCACAAATCGTGCTTCTGAATAAGGCAAAAAGGGTTAGGAGGTTGAAAGTGCAAGGGTATGAAGACGTGAAGGCTCCGATTGAAGTGACGGATCGCAGTTTGGTGAATTTGTATAAGGTGGCTCTTACGAGGCCGTGGAGGATTCTGATTGACCCGATTTCGTTTGCGGTGGCGGTATATGTGGCGGTGGTGTATATGCTGCTGTATATGCTCTTTACCATTTATCCGATTGTGTTCCAACACAAGAGAGGATGGAATAGTGGGGTTGGGGAGCTGCCGCTGGTTGGGACGGTGATTGGTGCTGTCCTGGGCGGCGCGCTGATTTTCGCCAATACGGCGAGGGAGAGGAAGAATGAAGCGAAAGGCCATAAGAGGACGCCTGAGGATAGATTGCCGATTGCTATGCTTGGAGGTGTTTTATTTCCTGTGAGTGGCACCAAGTCTCGCTTAAATACCTATCTTACCCCTTTTTACCTCACCCTCACGTCAGCGCTTAACCGATGGCATGACTACATACAACATGCTTTTCACAACTCAAATGAAAAAAGGTGCTAAACCAGGCTGTCTCATGCAGGTAACGATGTTCTGGTTCGCCTGGACAGCTGAATACAACTCCATCCACTGGATTGTACCGACCTTAGCCGGTGTCTTCCTCTCCACATCCATCCTCCTCATCTTCGTTGCATATATTAACTACCTCACCGACACCTACCTCATGTACGCGGCTTCCGCCTTAGCTGCCAACACTATCCTCCGTTCTGCATGCGGTGCCACTGCCCCATTGTTCACACAATACATGTTCAACGCTCTCGGTGTTGGTGGAGGAGGCAGTTTGATTGGCGGCGTCGCTGTTCTGCTGGCGCCTATACCGTTCATATTTTATAAGTATGGAGGACCGATTCGAAAGAGAAGTAAGTTCGCGCCTACTCCGGACAAGGACAAGCAGGGAGAGGGTGTCAGGCAGGGAGAAACGCGGGAACAGAAGCTGAGAGATGAGGGGAGCGAGATTGAAGGTTCTGGTGCGGGGAGTAGTAGCAGTGAGACGTATACCAAGGAGGAAACGGGCGATGATCATGTTGCAAGTCTGGATGATGATGAGAGGAAGAAATATATGCGCCGAGTAGATGAGAGCGACAGGAGAGAGGAGATGGAGAAAGATTTGGAGAAGGGAGAGATTTGAGTTTAGGAGGCTTTTACGGATCGGAAGAAGTGAGTAGTGATCAGATGGATATTGCAAGGCGTCGTCTATTGGTCTCGGGAAAGAAGCAATTGCATGTTTCTAGAGTCTGGATTTCATAGAGCTCTCTGCTTCTTAACGACCCTTTTTGAGCTCAGAAGTTTCCACTCCACGATCTCAGGCTCGCAGACTTCGATTTTGACGATATTGCAGTGAGAACTTGAGAACTTGCTCGGATTTTTCTGGATTCTCGGCCTATTTTTGAGCTAGGTTCCTCTCCTATCTCGACTTTTGAACCTCATTAGGTTTTCATCCGATGCTACTTACAAGTGAGTTCCGGTATGCATATTCCTGAGCTTTTGTTTTCTCTTACAGTGGCCAATGCAACAGCACTTGCCGTTCACTTAGACCTCTCATGATCATAAGCGACTTAACATACCCTCATTATGACATACTTATAAATTTGAGATACTCATTAGCTTGAGACACTTCTGAACTTGAGATACTCATGAACTCAAATATTCAGGTGTACGGTGAGCAAAGCCTGAACCTCTTACTATCGCTTTCACCACGACATCTGATTTTCCTATTTTCACCGACCTTGCGTTCAGACAAGTTGCCAGTAGTGCTCTTTCTGAATTCGTCATTCCTTTTACCGCAGTTGGCTATCTTTTGATAGAAATTGCCTCTTATCTCTCTTCCAAATCTTCCAACTTCCACTCCCCACGGCCTCACCTTCCACTGATCGTGAATATCTTTCGATCTGGAGAATCTCTGTTTCTCTTCGTTCACCAACACCTCAAAACGCAATACTACGTCCGACATCGTCCACCTTCAATAAACATTCGCTTCTAAGGCTAGGAGCCTTCACACTAATCCTTTCACGAACCAAAAAGTACTCACATACCAACGTTTCTCCCGATCGTTAAGATGGATATCACCAAGGTTCCGAACGAGATCTTTCATGAGATCTTGAAGCACGCTGCCAAGGATAGGTCTTTCAAGCTTGTGTTACGGTTGGGACTCGTCAACAGTAGGTCCTAAAAGATCTCCACTTCCCAAAGATACTTTGGCTAACCTCGATTGTTAGAGCAATTTTCTAAGGAGATTGAGAATGTGATCTTCAAGTTGCGGCTTATCGATCATGTGAACAAGTGTCTCAGTGACTATGGCCATCCTGTTCTGCTAGGAGCGAGCTCGCATATATGGCGCTCATACACGACTTCTCGAGTCATGGCAGCAAAGCAACATGAAGGAACTTACTTCATCACTCTGAAAGTCATCGCCAAGCGTATCTGTGCTGAGAAGCAGAAGGCCGATATCCAAGACCTCCAAGATTGCATTTACGAATTAGTGGGTCTCATACTCCGTCAGGGAAGTGGTCGACAGGCTTGGTGGCTCGCAAGGTCAAAGAAGGAGGATCCACAAGTTGCACTTCTAGCAGCTGCGGCATACATGAACTGCGTCCCACTCGTGAAGCAGCTCCTCGAACAAGGACGTGACCCTTTCCGACATCACGTCAAATTCGCGAGTCCAATCAGAGCGGCGGCTTTGCAAGGCAATAATGAGATCTTGGAGCTTCTTCTATCGAACAAGACCGGCCCAATCAGCCATAACAACAGGGATAAGGCTATCGCTGGAGCTGTCGAAGGAGGCCATCTGGGTACTCTCGACATCATTCTTCATCGCGGTGGGGGAAGCTTCGTCGATACAAATCAAGTTCTACTACCCTGGATCTCTTCAGAGGGAAATATGAACTTCCTGGTTCAAATCCGGCGGTATTGAAGCGTATCGTGAAGCGGCTGATTCCACAAAATTTGAGGATGCCAAAAGGAATTTATACATGCTTGCTCTGGAACGCGGCGGGCTCCGGTCATGTGGAGTCAGTTAGCTATCTTCTCGACAAAGGCGCGGCTCGAGCGCGAGAAGATTACCAACAGGCAATGACAGCGGCTATCAGGGGAAGTCACCACGAGATTGTCAAACTCCTCCACAAGCATTGTGCCAAATATCACCTTGATCAAGTTTCATTCCTGGGATGGAAGACGCTTGGTAATCCGCTTCCACTCGCTGTAAAGCGTGGAAACCTTGCCATTACGCGGGTCCTGCTCGACTATGGAGCCAATGAGAGTGTAGACGTCGAGACTTACGGCTATTCCCATCGCTCTCTAATCGGCGCTGCTATTGGAGTTGAGCATGAAGGCATACTCTCCCTTTTACTTGACAGAGGGGCTACCATAGGCCTTGCAAATGGTCATTTGGCGATGGATATTGCGGCGCGATATGGTTTGGAGTCGATGGTGAAGTTATTGATGGCAAATGGAGTGAGAGTCCACGGCCAGCACGTTCAAGCTGCGAACAGATGGCAGCATTATAAGCTTGCTAAGACACTCAACAAGTTAGCCGGAAACTTCACACAGGAAGAGGTGGATATCTTGCGCCCTTTGTAAGTACCGACATCGTGCTCATCTGTTTTACATCATCACTAATACAATACTACAGGGGATCTTATTAAGTCTGGCGAGAAGTCAAAAGTAGTACATTGTCTTACTTGAGACGGCGGATAGCTCACGTTTATGGAAATCATACATCTTAATTTCTCTTTCTTCCGAAAATCGAATGGGGATTTCAAGGCTGGTGGCTACTAGCAAGCATGAATGGATTAGGCGTCAGGAAATACGTGCATGGCACACAAAACACGAGGAACTGGGTTTTCTTTCAACCAAACCAGTGAAATAGAAGCGATTTCTCATGAGCCTGTCTCCACAGCACCGAGTGACATGATTGTTGGATGCAGCGTGAATTGTTCGTTGTATTGACCACGTGACCTTCATGTCAGAAAGGAAAATGACTACCTCCCTGAGGTTTTTTGGACTAGGATAGTCCTTGAACTTCTCTTCTCTTCTACCAGTGAGTTTCATGTAATTCAGATGCATGATCCCCAAGATAGTAACCTTACATTTTTATTCAGTGCAACCTTTGAGTTCCACCGCTAGTTGCTCCTGCCACTCTCTGACGACCACAAATTCACGTCATTCCCACAACCCCCAATGACAATTCTTCCCTCTCATCTGTTTCCTCCCCTGAAATTCCCACATTTAAAGCCACCAATCACTAATCTGTATTCACCGAACCCGACCCCTTACTTCTCCACAATCATTGGCTGCATACACTCCCATACAGCTTCTACTCAATCGAGAAGCAATGGCAGAGCACATTTCTGCTGATGTTACGGCCTTCTCTTAAACGCATTCCCGCAGCCCAGACTAGTGGTGATGTATGCTAAACGATTCCTCAGCCTCTCACCACCGAGCAGCAAGAGCGCATTGTCTGGCTTCCCTCCTGAGCCCCTCGATATCATCTGGCAGTATGCCACCCTTCTCGCCCCACCACGCGTTGTCGAGATTACCTCTTCTCGAACTGACCCACCTGCCTATGCCTATGATCCAATATACAAGTTCACGTCCCGCTGCATAATCCCTGCGCTTTTTCATACGTGCCGCAGATCACGGCATTATGCTCTGCGGAAGTGGCGTTTGAGCTTTGCTGGATACACTTGGCCCCTTGTGTCGCAACATGCAGCCAAAGATTTTCTTCGATTTCGAGCATGATATTCTCTTCTTTGGCAATGAATCTATGCCTCAAGTGATAAGGAAATGGTGCAAGGTAATTATTTGGAACACCTGAAGAAAGGGCCAAGGTGCGGAATGTTGCTCTAGATCTTACAATCGGGGATTTCTACAATTCAGACAGGTACTTGGAAATAGGGTTTTCCGAAGGAGCCGGCTTGGCAAGAGTGCTCTCAGCGATATCTCCGGGCTCGGAGAAAAGAATCTGTGTAGTCAAGCACATGAAAGAGGCTCTGCTCTTGGCGGCAGACTCGCGGCAGCACTTCCACGAACATCAAATCTCCCATCTCGTTCACATGCGCCCAAGCCCAGTATGCGACATTGCTATCTCATGTTATTTCCGGAGGGCTTTTCTCCAGGGAGCAAAAGAATATAGGTATATGTTACGCATGGAGAGGCGACCTAGGAAGAGATATCGAGTATCCGGTTGGTGATATTGAGAATATAAGTACTTCTTGGAACGAATATCATCGTCGTGTTGGCCAATATGTGCCTAAATATTTCTATGAGACAGGAAGGTGGTAGTGATGTGGCGTCAAGTACTACTTCTGCTGATTCGGTGTTTTCGCAGATCATGATCGATGGGGAATGGGCCCGGAAAATTTACTTTTGAAGCTGAGCTGAAGGAGTTGTCTGCGCGCTTGACGAGAACAATTGTTCACAGTCCACGAACCATATTCTCGGGCTCCGGGATCAATTGTGGAGCTTGCTAGTCCCGAAAGTTAATAGTGGTTTAGTAATCAAATGCTCTTATGCCGAACCGTCTTCGATATGCAACAAACATTTGTTCTCTCGCTGCCCATCAAACTTGGCTGCACGTGAGTACCTCTGCTAGCAGACAAGTTGGCCAAGTCGCCAAGGTTAAGTGATTATATGACGGCGAAATTATTTCCGTATTCATCTCCAAAGACTTTGCGGAGCTCTCGGGTGACACTGAGAATGCCCTCCCCGTATTCGGAATCCGAACTTCTGCCATAGAGCAGCACGTTCCACGTCAATTTCGGCAAGTCGTCCATCTTGAGCTGTGGTGGATGAAAAATAGTCTTAGATTTAAGCCTCTCCTTTCCTCGAAATTTCTTTTATATATGAATTGACTGAAATAGCTCGGGGTGGAGATGTTGACTGTGGGGTTGGAAATACCTCGGAGTATTCTTCAATTATCTTCACTTCCGTATCTAGGCAAGTTATGGCAGATGGAAAAATGGACTTTCTGCGCCGGGAAGTATATAAAGTCGCTCCTTTTGTTATTTTGCTGGTGTTTCTTGCAGTCACAACCACTGTTACAGCTGAGTATTGGCTTCGCTTCCTTTGGTCCTTTTTATCAACACTGCAACTGAGCCTCAAAATGAAGTTCGCTGCCTCTATCAGCTTAGTTGTGTTAGCCATGACGGCAATGGCAACACCGAC
This sequence comes from Cairneyella variabilis, assembly GCA_001625345.1. Lineage (NCBI taxonomy): Eukaryota > Fungi > Ascomycota > Leotiomycetes > Helotiales > Cairneyella > Cairneyella variabilis. The sequence goes on from AYLM01000662.1 coordinate 7,580, forward strand.
TCCAGTTGAAGTCGAGAAGCGTGCCACCACCATGTGTGGAAGCTTTGGCTCAGTCACTACAGACGGATACACCATCTACCAGAACAATTGGGGTGCAAGTAAAGCCTCATCCGGATCCCAATGCACGACCTTCACATCTGTCAACAGCGCTCTTTCCTTCATCTGGAGTACTTCTTGGTCATGGGCAGGTGGAGCTGGCCAAGTGAAGTCATATTCAAATGTTGCACTCGAGAAAGTGAACAAGAAGCTCTCAGCCATCTCCTCTATCCCCTCTACTTGGAAGTGGAGGTAGGTGTCAAAGCCATCATCTTGTTCTCCGATCAGATTCGCTGATGATCATCTAGCTACACTGGATCAGATCTCGTCGCCGACGTGTCCTATGACCTATGGCTCGCACCCTCTGTTGGCGCGAATAATAAATACGAAATTATGATTTGGCTGGCCTCCTACGGCGGTGCAGGACCTATCTCATCTACCGGGAAAGCGGTTGCGACGCCTACTATCGCTGGCACGAAATGGAATTTGTTCAAAGGACCTAATGGTGACACGACAGTATTTTCGTTCGTGGCCCCGAGCAAGATTGAGAGCTTCTCTGCGGACATGAAGGAGTTTTTCACGTACTTGGTGGATAGTCAAGGAGTTAGTGATAGTTCTGTCGTGACGAGTTTGCAGGCTGGAACAGAGCCTTTCTCTGGTAAGTGGAGTTGAAGAGCTGGATTCCAGACGCATGCTGATTAGTCATGCAGGTTCTGATGCCGTGTTCAAAACTTCGGCGTATACGATCAGCGTGACGTAAGGAGATGTTGGAGCGTAGCACAGCGATCTCATGAGCCAAGCTCATTCCATCAATTCAAGAAGAAATCTCCTCTTTCAATCCCGAAAAGCAAGGCCCGCCACAGATTGTTGATTCACACGTGAAGAACGCTTCTTCCCAACAACATCCTTAAAGTGGCCGTGACTGAACAAGTCAAAGACTTTGAATTCCTAGATCGAAGCAAGTTTTCATCTCGGCTCACCTAAGACTCTCTTTTCATCTTAATTCCAAGAGCGTTCTACTTCCTGGCATGCAGCTCGCGGCACCCAACTCTTTTGTAAATTAACTTTCCTGCTGTTGTGTTTAAATTCACTGTCAGTGGGACTCTTCTTATTTTCTCTTTTGAGATATCTTGAATTTTTACAGGATCGATCGGCTTTATTTACACATTTGGTTTTGATTGAAAGCAACTGGCTAACCGGCGTGTCTATAATGAGCTGCTCTATCCTATGCCATCCCTGTAAAAAGTGGTGTTCAGGTTGCAGATTTCAATGGATTGCTAGGCTCCAAGTATAATATATAAGCTCACGACCATCACCAAATCACTCAAGATAATCGACATTTTGAACGTACTGTAGAGCAGCCTCAAGAACTGTAGGCTATCTTATAAAACCATGCTCACGATACTCCTACAAACTCAACCAGCATTCACAACTTGCTCCACTTGCTCCACTTGCTCCACATCCTGTACTTCTCTTACTTTTGAGGCTCTGCTTGCTTTGAATCGCAAAAATTCAACATATCAGGCCCCTTGCTCCGTTGCCAAACCTCTGGTAGGCAATATCTCCATCCTACCCTTCAAATCCAGCTCATTTTCATCGTCAACCTTATGAAGCTTAGGAACAGCTATGTATCTACTTAGATCTGGGAGTCCCTTGAGGAGTCAGCCGCTGAATTAGCGGTTTGCGGTGGAACTTCTCCAAGGTAGGCAGCAGGCACCCAACCAAGCCCACTTGATGTCTTTGCCAACCACCAACCTAATATGCGTCAGTCACTCATAATTCTGGTTTGGTTCCTCAACTAACCTGTATTGCCCTTTTCGACTACGGTGACCAAATCATCCTCCTTCACCGTGACCTCATTTTCATTCTCGGCTTCAAAATCATATAAAACGCGGTGTTGAGAATCTCCACCGGTTCCTGCAGGAGATGACTGTGGAGGATTTGCTCCGGCAACTTGCGCAGGAGGGCTGCCGGACATCCTTGGAGTGAAGTCGAAAGTAAGATGATTGGAAGATGGTTAAGGGTGAGAGTGTTCAATGTAGTCTTGATCAAATTAGCTGACCGTACGCTAAACGCAGGACTTGCTTACTGTCAAGTTTCCCTAGCAAATGACAAATGAGTATAGGAAGCTGTATCAGAAAAAAATGAAGATAATACAGAGGTCGTGTTTAGCTGAGATTTTTTCCTTGCTTATGTGAGACATCAATGTCACGGGGTTTGGCCCAGGCAACCAAATGAGGACTTGTCATCTGTTGTCATCATATGCATTCGGCAACAGCAGTGATTTACACCGGAACGGGTGCCTAATGATATATACAACGGCCAGGGGGCAGTACAGGATTCGAAGAGACGAAATGTGCAAGCCGAGCCAGCAGAGTCATTTGGAGCAAGCCTCATTCATTAGTGTAAGTTTAAAAGAATGTCAGCAAACGCATTATCGACAAAAGTCCGAATTTCGGCACTTTTCAAATCAACTTCCTCTACAGTCAAGAGCATACTTCCCCATCCTCGCATCCCTTAAATTTGCCATTAAGAGCCAAAGATGTAAAGTAAAGTAGAGCTGTTCAAGAAAGATACAGCAGATCCTAAAGGCCACAGAACCATGCTGGATGTGAGTGAGCAACGAAAAATATCTGGTTTGCTCAACATTGAGACCAGCATAGAATTTATATCCAGGAGATCTCAGCAATCGGCGAGTGCTCGCTTAGATCTAGCTCTAGATAGATTCCTGTGGTGAGGTATTTAAAGCGTACAGATTTCCTACTCTTATGTCATGGACTGTATAGGCCAATATGGGGGTAAAATGAGTATATTCTAAGGTCTAAAGGATGCGAAGAGCGGGGAAATGAGGTTATACAGGGGACCGTGCTTCCCGTGACATCTTAGCAAGCGGTACTGGATATCAGAATAGATTTTGACGTCCATTCCGTGAGTTAGAGTCAGGCCATGGGGTTGAAGAGTGATATGAGTGATAGAGAGGAAGATCAGGCAACGACAATGTCTCAGAGGATGTAGCATAGTAAGAGTATAAGTGCAGCTGTCAGTAAAAGGTGTAAGTATGACGGAAAACTGGGAATGACGGTCATAATAGTCTTGACGGCAGTTCGCACTTTGACGACAACTCATCGAACTCCCACTCAACAGAACACCATGACCTTAGTAGTTTAAAGTCTTGGACGAACATAACTACTCACCTTAGTTCTTCCCATGAAAAGCTGTAACAGAGCCTGAAAGTCAACTTCAAGTCCACACACCAATTCTCCTCATGGATGGTGACGCGATTGTGCGGGTATTCTTGCGACTCGAATTCTAGAACGTAGAAGTGCCTTTATACGCCGCATCAGCAACTCACATTCGCTTCTCACTACGCGCCTCCAACCAACCGCAATCAAGCTTTTGAATTATATTTTCTATTCTTTTATTCTATTCTCGTTCTATTAGGGTATGAAACATCTAACCATGCATCATTAATCAATCAATATCCGTGACGCCGTCTTGTTGTACTGAGCTCCCGTCTCCGGTTGTATCCAATGACAAAAGAAATGAGCGGTCGAACGATCGAACGTGTGACGGATCGTGTGTTTGGTGTGAGCCATGTGACGTGGTCTCGCCGTGCGGTTGGCACTCAAGGCGTCTGCCGAGCGCTTCCTTTCTTTCCTTCATTCCATGTGCCCTGTGGCACTAATTCCTCTGCATCTCCACCTGACCTCCATCATCAAACACCGAGGACCAACATTGAGCATTGACAGACCGACTATATGAAGAACGCCCCAAAGAAAATAACCGCCGTGAATATCGTAACACCTGAATATTGCATCTCATGCCAGAAAGTCCTCTTCCCATACCTTTGCTTCTTCCAGTGCTCTTTCGCCCGCGCAATACCCGTCTTGCTGTCCCTATCCAACAACTCCTCCCGTTCCGGCATACTCGGCGGCCAAATCGCATATCTAATCGGCTCGCAACACGCCGTGATACACAGAAGCCACAGCATCGGGGGCCAGAAAGCGTGCGTCAACAAATAAATCAACAACTTGTGGATATTTTCCGCATGAATGACGCCGATAACAGTCGAGTACGTGACGGCCGCGATGACGAATAAGACATACAGGAGATGTTGATACACGTCGCAGTCCCAGAGCACGACTTTGAGTCTGCGGAACAGAGGAGCGCGGGTCTTAGGATCGCGTTCGTTTAATTCGGATTTGATGGATCCGGAAGACGAGAAAGCCATGGCTTTTCCGCCGAGCCAGGAAGGCAAGATGAAAGAGCGGATAATGGTCATGGCGTGGAAGGGGGCCATCCACATTTGTGCTCCTGTGTCTCTTTGCGCTAACCGATAGCCTGAAGGAAGGTATGTAATCCATTCGTTGAGACGCGTGAGCACGAGGGATGTGAAGCAGAGGCGAACCTGCCATCTCAGCTGTGTATAGTCGGAATAAGCGACTAGTTGACCGCCGGAGATGAGCACGATTGGGATGGTTAGGAGTGCGATGAGGAGGAAGATCTTGAAGAATGCGTCGATGGCGAAGACAAAGGCACTCAAACGTGCGAAGAAACTCATTCCTTTGACCGTATCGCCGTACAAGCAGAAACGCAGTTTGAGGGCGGTTTGCAGCGTGCCGAGTGTCCACCGAGTTCGTTGTTTGAGATGGCCAGTGAGAGTGTCCGGGACGGTGCCGTATTGCAATGCTTCGTGGCAGAATGCTGTTTTCCAGCCGGAGCCGAGAAGGAGAGAGGATGTGTATGTGTCTTCGGCCAATGAGCCTACCGGCCAACCTCCTATGGCTTCAAGTGCTTTCCGGCGAATAGCGTATCCAGAGCCTGTACACCACGCAACACCATTCGCATCCTTCGTTGGCTCCATGACGTGGACGAAGGTGTCGAGGGACTGGCATAAGGGGTCGTTGTCCGGGACGTTGTAGAACAGTTGCGGTGGGCAGACAAGCGCCATCTTTTCGTCAATGACCATGTGTGCAATAATTGCTCTCAGCCAATCGGGCTCGGGAATCATGTCTGCGTCCAAAGGGGCGATGAACTCGCCTTGGCCATTTGGGAGCGTAGTCACAAATTCCGTTCCTCCGGTGAGATTGCCGGCTTTAAAGTGGTGGGGCACGCCTTTGATCTTGATGCGTGCGTGGTAGTAGAGGTTGGGAAATTGGATGCTGAGGTCTTCGCATGCTTTCTTGAGGGCAGGGTCTTTGGCATCGTCAAGGACCACAACTCGGAAACGGTCAGCGGGATAGTCGACTGCACAGGCTGCTCGGGTGGTGTCGAGAACGATGTCGACGTCTTCGCCGCAGCAGGTAATGAACACATCGACGGTTGGGACGTTGTCGCCTTGGAGACGAAGCTTGGGACGAGAGCGGCCGCGGATGGAGAGCATTTGGTACATTTGATGGAGGAGAGCGGGACCTGGATATGTCAGTTGTTGTTTCGAGGCATTATTGGTTGGCACTTACATGCAACACATCCTTCAGCAGCGATGAACAGCCAAGCCATGACGTAGATTTTGTGATACGCACGCTGAGCGTACACAGTACAATGAATCCGGTATCCGTAGTAAGTGAAATAAGCAGCAACGGCTAAGAACGTGAAGAGAGGCGAGAGGCGGTACATAGCCCGCTTCCATGGCTTGAGAAATGCGGCATCATCATGCTTGTCGAGAGTCTCGATAGTGAATTCCTTCGGATCGATGTACTTGGTGAAAGAATTCGTGCTCTGATTTATCTTCCCATAGAACTTCCTATCCTCATCAAATGGGAAACCTCTTGAAGCTCGCTCTGGGTTGGGGGTACTGCAAACCGTCGAGCCATTGTAGTCCTCGATGATAGAGTCATACTCGGAAAGCAGAGAGATCCTCGAATTATTGCGGGTGCTTCGACCTGCACCGTAGAAGGTATTTTGAGGGTACGCTGGGAGGGTGGTGGACGATTGTCCATTATGATTAACTAAGAAGGCAGTGGAGGACTCTGAGCCGCGATAGCTGTGGGCATATCCTGATGGTGAAGATGGTCCTGTCGGTGTGGGAAGGGGAGACTCCGAGTTGTGAGGGCTGTGAGCATACCCTATCGGTGAAGATGGTCCCGTGGGTGTTGGCAGAGGAGAAACCGGACGACTAGGTAACGATTGGAAAGAGCCTCCTGGAGAACTCTGCCTCGTTCGCGCTGGGAACGAAGGAAGCATTACTGAAATATTGAAATTAAGATACCAGACAAAAGACAGAAACGGACACGACCACGACTGAACGAATGTGAGGAACGCAGAATGACTTCTTTGGAGTTGAAGGAAGAAGGAAGAAGGAAGAAATATTGGCGGGGAGGGAAATGTGGTGATTAAGAGGAGATAATAAGATACCCACAGACCCATCGCCAGATCTGGATCGAGCTGCTGTTCTAATGACAGGCCGATATAGAACCTGGTTTGGTAGCACGGTTTGGTAGCACGGTTGAAGCCGTCGACCCTCGTATAAAGCCTGAAAAGGGATGAAAAACATGATCACAGCCAGGTTGTGGATATCAACTCATGGATCATTGGGCCGCTAGCAGTCAAGGATAGATGATCGAGCAGCTTTTGTGCTGAGACCCCCTTGAGGTCTTGGTGGAGACGTAGACAATCTCTTCCACTTTGAGCAGACGCTTATCTTGACAAGCATCACCTGCAGCGTTGGTGTTTACGCGTTCGATGGCTGGAAGCTTCGCCTTACCGCTGATCCAGCCAGTTTGGAGCTGCGCAGCGAACTTCCACGAGCGCTTCCGACTGCGTCTTGATAACAACATTCTACCGCCAGCGACATACTGTGGTACAGCGGATACAAAGTAAGTTTTGTCCTCGCTAAATTTGCATGGTTTGAAGACTAGCGATTCATTCGTCAGATCAACAAATCCTGCCCCATCTAATGCCCTATTAGTACTCGGGCCACTTCCCAACCCTGCTAGCGTGACAAAACTAAACCGCCGTACCACGGGTACGATCGAGTCTAGAATAAAATTTCCATCAGGACCGCCATGGACCTTAGAGTTCGTTCGGGTTTCCACCTTTGACAGGCTCAATCTAGAACTATCCCAAATTAGGCTCCCAAGCCTTTCAATCGGGCTGTCCGAGTCCAAGGGGAAACTCTCCACCCTTGCCCTCAGCAGGGTCCAGGGTCCAGGCACCATCTAAAAGAACTGGATTTTCACCACGATGCCTGCAGCGATCTATCATGCTCGCCCAAGAATAGAAAGGTCAAAGTCAAAATATGAAACTTGGCAGAACATTGGACGAACGATCGTTAAGATGGGTCTTCGTTTCAGGATTCAACCTTGACTGACTTTTCTATCTGCACGTGCATACGAAGGGGTGGAATTGCGTGGACCCGCCGCGTGTCCTTGATCACAGCCCACTTCGGCAAAAAAAAAAAAAAAATACGATTGCGGAAATAGAAATCAAGAGCAATCACCGTGTGCCAGGTATGAAAGATAAGTCGCGACTTCGCCCTCTTTTGGTCGGATGCAAGAAGAGACTGAAATCACTCGATTCGATGAAGGTAAGATGAAGTTCGAAGGATATGCGTTTGGTGTTGGGCGAGCGCAAGCTCGCGATGAAGTGCCGGCCCTATTCTCGCTCGAGCTTTCCCGGATGCGGCGCTGAACATCGAAATAAGGTTGCGCTGTACATTTTCGCCTGTCCTTTTTTAGCTTGCAGTTGCCTCTTCCGAACACCTTCATCTGGACGGCGCATTGTATAGCGCAGGTACGAGAAGTTTGATTTCGAGCCTCATCATAAGGCTAGGACTTGGTCGAGGATTTGGGGATTCAATATTATTTCGGCATTTTGACGTGTTCTTGGCATGAACAAACTGGAGCATGAATTTGCAGATCATGACAAGTTCGCGGGAATTTCGCGGGACAGAGAATACGAAGGCTAGTGGGTATCCTCCGTATTAGATTTCGTAATTCGGAGTATCTTAGTATTGTCTTCTGTTCTGCGCTCAGTTTGGATTCGCTGATCGCGACAGTTTCGCGGACCTTTTGCGGGGACAGGGAGTAAATCCAGTAGGAAGAGTGTTGAAATTCGTATGAAATTGAGTTCGCAAGTATTGACTCCCTTTCTCTTACTGTTGTGACTGATTCTGGGTTTGGGACGTGTCGACCGTGCGAGTTTCGCAAAGCAGTGCGCGCCGAAGTAAAAGAAAAAGAAATTAAAAATTGTAGAACTCGACCCCATGGACGAGCTCCTCGGAATCCTGTATAGTTTATTCCCGTATAAAAACCCTCGACAGATCCTCGAGTAGCTTTCCCCTTCCAGGTTAATACAGCCCATCTAACTCGATCCTCAAGACTCTTCCATGCCCTCGCCATTCACCAACAAAAATCTCTCCATGTCTCCCTGCCCCTCTCCACGTCTTCCCGTCCCCTCCACGTCTTCCCGTCCCTCACCACGTCTCCCTGTCCATCTC
>AYLM01000663.1:0-20094 GCA_001625345.1 Cairneyella variabilis
GGGAGGAGGTTGGGGAGGTGGATGGGGAGGTGGAGGAGGAGGACCTGGTGGTGGTGATCCCTATGACCCTCCGCCTCCGTATCCAGGAAAGAGATACAACACTGGGCAGGAGGGATGGAGACCTGGGTTCTGGTCTGGTGCTGCTGCGGGTGCGGCAGGCGGATATATGGCTGGGAGTCGAGCTGCGAGACAACCAGAACCGCAAAGGAATAACAGTTGGTTTGGAGGAAACGGTGGTAATACGTGGGACAGCCCTGCGCCGAGACGAAGCGGATCAAGCTCCAGCTCTGCCAGACACGAGAGCACGGGGTTCGGTTCAACATCACGAAGATAAATTGGGTCGCGGCATTAAAGGGTCTTAATTCATGGTATAATCTAGGTTCTACAACCACTGTGTACCCAACTCAATGGGCTGTCCAGTTGGAATCAACAGTGTTCACACCCTCGTTGGTGTCTTTGCGTTGCGACATTTTGTTGAGAAAAAGTGTACTGTACAGGGGGAGCCTAGGAGCCTCGCATGAGCTATGCAGAAAGCAGAAGGCCAGCCAAGCAATTCCATCTTATGCAATCTTACAAGACGGCCAGCCTGGTTCCCGTAAATGGAGCAAGATCGTTGTTGTAAAGGGAGTGAGAAGAATCACATGTGGATTGTCATGACGTCATTTCGGTCGAAAGCCTTCGAGCAATTCGGGCACTTGCGCATACGGTTAGTAAGTCGGTCCTCGACACAGTTGTTGCAGAAGGTATGTCCGCAAGTCTTGATCGCGGTGTTCTTGAACTCGGTTCGGCAGATGGTGCAAAGAGCCAAAGCCTGCTTCTGTTAGCAAATCCCCAATGACGATTCAGTAACACTTACCCTAAGCATCTCTTCCTCGCCTGACTGGTTGCTCAAGGCTTTGGTCTTCCACGAGTCCCTGTCCTTCTGTGCCTGCTCAAGCTTCACACGAAGTTGCTCGATTTCGGTCTCGACGGCCTGAATACGTTGTTTGGTGTTCGAGTTGTGTGCATCCTTAGCCTTCAGCAAGTTGGTAAGCTCGGTGACATGGTTCTGCAGGCTCTCGGCCTTGCTGGCAGCTTCCCGACTAGTCGATTCCATCCTCTTGTTTTGAGCCATGATCGAAGTGTTTGCTTGCTTCAGATCGCTCAACTGTTTCTCGTAGGCGGTGCAGAAATTCCGAGCTGAGGCCTCCGAGTCCTTAAGCTGCGTGATAATATCTGAACTCTTAGCATTCTGTGCCCGCAATGCTCTGACTTCATTGAGGCGAGTATCCATATCCTTCCTGGCAGCAAAGTATTTTTGGTCTGCCTTTGCCTTCTCGGCTGAAAGCATCTGAACCTTCTCTTCCAGTGCTGTAAAATCCATAAGTTTCTTCGAAGAAATGGCCTGGACTCGTTTGTATGCACTTTGCAGAGCTGGCATCTCTTTGTTGATTGCCTCCAATTCTTGTTCACGAGCCTCGTACTTTCTCCGCAATTGTTCTATGTCCAGAGCATCGATCTCGGGTCTCGGAGTAGGTTGGCAGGATTCCTCTTCGGCATGAGACTTTAAACGCTCGACCTCCAATTCCAGTGATGCAATGCGCTCCTCTCTGGAGGTAAGAAGATCCTTCAACATAATTCCGGAACTGCGGTCCTGGTCTTGGGTGGCTTTTCGCATTGAATTTTCAGCAACCAGCTCATCTCTCGCAGACCGAATACGAGTCAAATCTGCCTCTAATCTTTGGATTTGGCTCTCGAGTTCTCCGGTCAATACATCTGCATCGCTTTCGACTTGGGTACGGTATGAGGAACGTTCGGCTTGGAACTTCTCCGCCTCTTCTCGTAATTGAATATTCGTAGCCTCAAGATGATTGATACGTCGGATGACATCCTCGTGCTGGACTCGGAATTGCTTGAAAAGTTCGGTCCTGGCATAGTCGTCCTCAGTCAGGTTTGAGAGTCGAGCTGTGGCTGCAGTCAACTGCTCGGTCAAAGTTCGATTCTCGGTCATAATTGCCTCCAGCTGCTCCTTCTGCTTAGCTACAACGGCTTGTGCCTCCTTATATGCGGTTTGCGAAGATTCGGCTTGTGCCTCAGAAATGCCATTGGTCATCTCAACATCTCCATTTTCGACGCCTCCAATGCCACTGCCAGTACTGTTTCCGGTTCCAGCAATGGCTTGTTGCTCCATCTTGGCCACGGCAGTACTCTTGGCACGATCCAGTCTCTTTTCGGCTTTGATGTATCGCAGAGAAGCAGTCTCCAACCGTTCGCTAATTTCTTCCTTCTCCGCACGGAGCCTATCAAGTTTGACGACATATTCCTTCTGAGAGGCGAGGAGTTTAGTTAGCTTGCCTTGGAGCGCCTCCAAATCCGGTGAAGGTTCTCCGCGATGGGAAGATATCTTTGTGAATATGGAGGACAGTTTCGACTTTATCTCCCTCGCGCGAGATGTCAAGTGACTTTGGAACTCTTCGCTGCCCTTAAAGGTCAATGCGGTAGGAAAAGATGCTAAGAAATGTTAGTCGGAATCGAAAGTATTGAGAGGTACCACTCACCATCAACATCATCTCCTGTAGGTATCTCATCTTCGGCCAGAAGTCTGACCTCATCCAATAACTGCCAAGACGTGTCAGATTACCCACAAGATGCGTGCAAATCTAAAGGACTCACCTGGGTCCACCAAGCATCAATAACTCGTAGATGATCATCATGGTCGACTGTTTTCTTCTGGACTTCTCTCAATTGTGATTCAAGTGTAGCCTTGTCGCGCTTGTACTCGAGCATTTGACGATAAATCGCATCCTTTTGATATTTCTGCAACGCCACACCCATCAGTATCTTGTTCGAAATGTGCCATATGTTTCTGTAATCGAGGGAAGGAAGCGTGCACAGGCACTGGAAGGGGTAATGTACGATGCTGGAGACATGACTGCAAGCTATGCAACGAGCTGTCAACAGCGAGCTGCGCATTAGCACCAGACAGATAGATGTACAACAGTAGTCCACCAGATGCGTCTGAAGCTGAAATCTTGCAGACTTGTGGGGTGATTGGAGGGAGGAAGTCTCCTGTTGATGGACTGCTCAGACGATGTGATATCGACGGTTACATACCTCAAGATCGCTCGCCCAGGGCATATCGGAGTCTGCAGAGGCTTTACCATTCACTGCCTGTCTTTTGGTCGGAGGGGCGAGGTCATCGCCCGCTGATCTCTTCCTATCCTCCATCTTGATGAAGGATGGGTGAGATGATGGAAGGGGGGTCGTAATCGGCATCAGACTGCGTAGGCCAAGAGGCACAAATATCTGCGAGTCCCAAAAGAGAGTAGAGAGACCAGCTGCAAGCGATTGCAGCTAGTCGAATTGTTGTTGCAGACACACGTTGTGGCAAGATTTGAAGAGGAATTGGGATCGCAAAGTGAGGTCGAAAGAATGAAGGTACGCTAGAACAAGTCGGCACTAGGCGGTGGAAAATGCGCCAACGCTAGTCTGAATTGGGCCAGTTCTCCAGACGTTTTCTTGACTCAACCCCACGAAAGCCTCAACCAACAATTCGACACCCAATTCGCAACTAACGACACAGCACGTCGCTGATATTGCACGATCCTTTTGACTGATGTGAGGCCTCATCAGCAATCATGTTGAAGAGTAAGAACAAGAAGTTCGCGCCCAAGGCGCCAGTTCGACGAACTCCAGCTCTGACACCAACACCCTCATCTGCACGACCAAGCGTTGAGCGACAATCGCAAACACCGGCCCCTCCTTCAACTCATACGCAAGAACCTCTTCCCTCGACCTCAGAACGAGATGCCACCCAGCAGAGTGCTGAGGCCCCGGCTATCGACGATCCCTCTCAGCATCGATTAAGCGATGGATCACACGAGCAGACAAATACTGCGCCTGCCCAGGCTGTAGCAAGTCAGTCGAATACAGATACCACCACGCACAAGAGAGCAAGAGATGGTGATGATATTGCCGAGCCTCCAGCCAAGCGAGTCCAAACAGAACAGTCACCTTCGCAAACACTCCACAGTTCAAGACAACCCCCCGAATCAGCATCAACGGCTCCTCAAATTCTCAGCCAGTTTGAAGCCACCAGTACATCCGAAAGCCTCCCGCCGACTACATCTCAAGTATCGGAACCACGAACCGAGGATCACCCTGAGCTCGCCCAGTCCGTTGAAGGGCAACAAACTCACGATGCCTCTCAACAAGACCGTACCGCCACTGAGGATGGCAGAAGGGAAGAGTCACAAGAACCGTCTCCTGAGCGCGCAACCTCCGAACCTCCGTCATACCGGTACCCTTCACCCGAAAATATCAATCGCATCGTTGATGACACTGGCGAGTCCGTTGCTCCTCCACCATTCGGCCAAGCCATTCCCACTCTAGGAACCGGAATTACTTCTATGGCCTCTTTGAATGCTGACGGTACTCCCACAGCAGAGGCTGCTTCAGTCGAAACTATCTCCGATGCAGGTGATGGGGCTCAGAAGCAGAAAGGCAAAGGCAAGGCCAAAGAGATGAAGCCGAAGGAGAAAACCACTAGAGGCACGAGGAAGAAGAAGGCCGTGCAAAATGTAATCGCTGGCGAAGATGACGTTCTAGCCACTGTGGAGATGACAGCCACTCAAGGCGAGAAGAGAAGCCGAAAGCAGAAAGGGAAGAGCGATAAACCCAGAAAGCCAAGAAAGCGTGCCGAAACACCACCAGACGCAGAAAAGAAGCAAATTGATCGAAAGGTCTTGAAGATGGCAGATATCTGCAAAGATATTCGGCAAGGACAGAAGTTCAGCAGGCACGATGAGCTCAAGGCAAGAGAGATACAGAAGAGGAGAGCGGTGCTGGCACCAAAGCCGAATCCCGATGACCCTGTTGAAGGCGATGCTGCGCCAGCTGCTGAATCATCTCAAGCAGGACCGTCCGATGATGCCAATTGTGCAGCAGTCCCTGAGGCTCCTGCGGTTCAGACAACCGGACCTCGTTCTCGTATCGTGGATGGCCAGCTTGTCATCGACGACCGTTCCATGCTCGTCGATAGGCAGCAACAAGGTCAAGCTGAATTATCCACAATGGAAGTTGTTAAGGAAGACGAGTTTACCAACCACTTCACATCTGGCTACAAGATGAACAAGGAGAAAGCCGTGACCTGGGATCGCCCGGCCGTTGAGCTTTTCTACAAAGGCCTCCGCCAGTTTGGTACTGACTTTGAGCTGATTGCTGGCCTGTTCCCTCACCGAACTCGCCGACATATTAAACTCAGGTTCACCAAGGAAGAGAAAGAAAACCCAGAGAGGGTCAAGAAGGAACTGAACGCTCGCCAAGAGAATATTAACGTTGACGAATTTGTGGAGCTGTCGAAGAAGGAATTTGTGACTTTGGAGCAATTCGAAGCCGAGCTGGCGGTAATTGATCGAAAGGGGCAAGCGCAGCTCGATGAGGAAGCGGCTAAGCAAGCAGAGGCTCAGAATCAGAGGAGAGCGGATCTTCAGCGTCAAAGAGACAGTGCAAAAAGGGTCCTGGCTCAGTACGCAAGCGATAGTGAGGGTGAAGGTGGTCAGAGACCAAGAAGAGGAGCTGGCGAAGGTGATAGTGCAAAGGAGAATACGGAGCCTGGTCCAAGCAAGGCTAGAGGTGGTAAGGGCAAGAACGCAGCGAAGCCTCGACCTATTCCGAAGACCAAGAAAGCTAGGATGAAGCTTCTCACTGGTGGCAGCGAGGCTGAGGTTGTGGGCTACCTTCCGGATTGATTTACAAGATATTGGAGTTATGGGGGAAATGGGATAGATCCTTGGTTCGGAGTTGCGATACAGAAGCGATGATACCCATTTCTCGAGAAATACATGAGAAAGCGTTTCTATAAATGTACTGTAGTAGAGCAATAGAAAGACTGCCGAATACGAAAAATACTGAAGTTTCTGTTATATCTGTGAAGCGAAATTGCCATCCTTTGTAACTTGTAAACTTCCACTTAAACAATCTCCTTTCTTCGAGGTCCAGTCCATATGGTAGTAGCAAAAGTTGAAGATAATTCCACTTTTCCCATCAACAGTCCAAGTCAACACCTCACGAACCCAACGCCATCTCACGTGCTACAATGCGGCTATGCTATGCCCAGAATGTGCCGCCGAAAAGGGCTTCTTCCGGCGGGGTACGGGCCTGTCTTCCGCGAGACAGTTCAGGCCCAAGAGTCCAAGACCAACAACGACCCCGCCATACCTAATGTCCGTCGTATACATTGGTGGGGCCCATCTCGGAACCTCACCAACGTCGACCAAAAGAGCAATTGACATTGACCCGGTGCTGCCGGCCCGAGACGATCATGTATTTGGCATAAACGCTACCATATGATGTTTTACTTGCTACAGTTGCTGTATTGCTTTGATCATCCCACTAACACCGCAGGAAGTTATATCTAGCTTTCTTCCACTCTTATTTCTCTTTTCTGCCTCTCTTTTGACTTCACTCGAAGTAGGTTTACCAAGATACACTGATATTACCCCCGAATACAGAGACGAAAGCAGCGTCATGACTAAACCAGTCCTCCCCGCAGACTTCCTCTGGGGCTTCGCAACCGCAAGGTACCTCCCTCCACCTCCATTTCACACCCTCGCTGACCACCTCCTCCAGCTACCAAATCGAAGGCGCTCCCGACGCCGACGGCCGCGGCCCCTCCATCTGGGATACCTTCTGCGCCATCCCCGGCAAAATAGCCGACGGCTCTTCCGGCGCCGTAGCCTGCGACTCCTACCACCGCACCCACGAAGACATCGCGCTCCTGAAATCCACCGGAGCGAAAGCATACCGCTTTTCCATCTCATGGAGCCGCATCATCCCCATCGGTGGCCGAAATGATCTCATCAATCCCGCGGGCGTTGCTTTCTACAAGAAATTCGTGGATGATTTGCTAGCTGAGGGAATTGAACCTTTCGTTACGCTGTTCCATTGGGATTTACCCGATGGACTGGACAAGAGATATGGTGGGTTGCTGAATAAAGAGGAGTTTGTGAAGGATTTTGGGCACTATGCGAGGGTGTGCTTTGAGGCGATGCCGCGGGTAAAGCATTGGATTACGTTTAATGAGCCGTGGTGTAGCTCGATCTTGGGGTATAACACTGGGCTTTTTGCACCGGGTCATACGAGTGATAGGACGAAGAGTCCGGTGGGTGATAGCTCGAGGGAGTGCTGGATTGTGGGACATAATCTGCTACTTGCGCACGGTACTGCCGTCAAGATTTATAGAGAGGAGTTTAAGGCGAAGGATGGTGGTGAGATTGGTATCACACTCAACGGTACGTTGGTTGTTTGAACCGTTCATGGAAAATGGAGAGGGGCTGATAAATGGCAGGTGATGCCGTCTACCCCTGGGACCCCTCCGACCCAAAGGACGTCGAAGCCGCAGAACGCAAACTCGAATTCAGCATCTCCTGGTTCGCCGACCCCGTCTACTTCGGCCACTACCCCGCTTCCATGGTCAAGCAACTAGGCGACCGCCTCCCAACCTTCACTCCCGAAGAAGCCGCGCTCGTCAAAGGGTCAAATGATTTCTACGGTATGAACCACTATACCGCCAACTATATCAAGCACAAATCCACCGCTCCGGAAGCAGATGATTTCCTCGGAAACCTGGAGACGTTGTTCGAAAGCAAGAGCGGCGAATGCATCGGTCCGGAGACGCAATCTTTCTGGCTTCGTCCTAATCCACAGGGATTCAGAGACTTGTTGAATTGGCTCAGCAAGCGGTATGGACACCCCAAGATCTACGTCACGGAGAATGGCACCAGCTTGAAAGGTGAGAATGACATGCCCCGTGAACAGATCCTAGATGATGAGTTCCGCGCCGAGTATTTCAGAGGGTATATCAACGCGATGGTACAAGCGGTAGGTGAAGACGGCGTTGATGTAAGGGGGTACTTGGCTTGGTCTTTGATGGATAATTTTGAGTGGGCGGAAGGGTATGAGACGAGATTTGGGGTTACGTTCGTAGATTATGAAGGGGGGCAGAAGAGATATGCGAAGAAGAGTGCGAAGGTTATTGGGCCGTTGTTTGAGAGTTTGATTAAGAAGGAGTAGGGCTAGAGGAGCTACAATGCATTCGTATTTCATAGGTAGATCATAATGGAGCCTTTTCGAGACGATTCGAGATCTAATTACTGAATGATTTTGAGCCTTGCTGTGGTAAATATCGAAGAATGTCACTCCGTGGTCAAATACTTACGGGATAACAAGTATTCGGAAGAGTGTTTGGGAGAGAATCCCCCAATACATTCCAAGTTTGTTCTAGTACAGAGCATGTTAAGCGAGAAAGAAAAGGGGGGCTGAGC
The DNA here is from genome assembly GCA_001625345.1 of Cairneyella variabilis. Taxonomy (NCBI): domain Eukaryota; kingdom Fungi; phylum Ascomycota; class Leotiomycetes; order Helotiales; genus Cairneyella; species Cairneyella variabilis. Next base: position 8,304 of record AYLM01000663.1, read on the forward strand.
TTGTTCTACCAGTCGTTCACGCTAATTCTGAACTTCACAGCAGAACACCTTCCCTCACCGCCACTGCTCTGCACCTCATGCATATCAGTTCTACTCTTCTTAGCAGAATGCCACTCTGTGCCTCGTGCTCATTGTTTCAACTCTTCTTTGCAGAACACCACTCTCCAACTCTTCTTTCTAGCCCTCTCGCACACTGAATCTGCCTTTTCAAGCTTATCACTCTCTACCTCATCTTCACTCTCTCCCTTCTCCTTCTATTCCTTCACATAACCTAGCATCCTGCTTTCTCCGCGGAATCAAGAACTAGAGTACAAGGTGGTCAAGTTTAATTGGAATCAAATGATCATCTTGAATAAAATCTATTATACACATCCCAATTGACACGTTCCGCTGAGAGACCGCTGTGACTTCCGTTCCATACCATTTTCCTCCTCTTTTCCCTCCAAGCCAGTAATTATCCACCTGCTTTTCCATCCATCCCAGCCATTCTCCCTATGCCGCGAAGGCCAAGTAGCAAACCAGAGAAGCCAAGTCTTGTTGTCATTAAATCCGTCTCTGCAGCCATGACCTCACAGTATCATCCATAGTCTCATCATCGTACACTCATCATACACCTCCTACTCTCTCCCTCTCTCAAATCTCCAGGCTTAGGCCTGAGAATCACTCTGCTTGATTCAACGAGTCCCTTGCATCTCATCATCCCTCTCCTCCACCTCCCCAATCTTCCTCTTACTCGACATCGAACTTCCCTCAGCCTCCTCGTCATCCGCATCAGTCCACTCCAAAACCTCCCACTCAACTCTAATCCTTCCGTTCCCCTGTCTCGAGCTGCCCCAACTCCGTCTCACACGGCCAAGTCTGCTGCCCGAAAGCATGTTCTCGAACCAGGGGAGACCTTCATTAGCGTCCTGAGTGAAAGTATTACCTCCGGGTTGTGGTGGCACATCACCAGCTCCATCTCCCGTTGTCTCCAACCCCTCCTTCTCATTCAAAACAGCTTCCGGCACCAACCCTAACTCCTCCAAGTCGCGCTGGTCTTCGCTACGCAAAGATCCCAGTGTTAGGGAGATGTAGTTTGATTCTGTGAGCGGGGTCTCTGTCCAGTAAGATAAGGGTGTCCCGCAGAAACCGCAGAAACGTCGTTGTGATGTGGAGTCACTGGGTGAGGTATAGACGCGTCGGATGGCGTGTGGAGTTTCGTCGGGTAGGTAAGGGAAGGTTGCGGATGTGTACCAGGAGAGTGGGACGCGGAGGAAGCAGGAGAGGGGGTTTGAGAGGGAACGTCCTGTATCATTCACTATCAGCTCTGGATTCGGAGAAGTGAAATTGAAAGGAATCCAGGAACTGAGCTGGCAGATGTATAGGGGATAGAGTTGAGAGAACTGTAAAGTGGAGGAACAGGCGGGCAGCTTACGATGCGCAGAACTATTATCAAAGAACACCCTCGCGACCTCAGTAGTATGCTCTGGGATCCGGATTATATATCTATTGCGGCCGCAGGAACAGCTTCCTTCTAGGGGACGTGGAGGTGTGCTTGAAGCCATTGTGTGTGAGGTGAGGTGTTGATGGATGGCGGGGTTATCTCCGGTTTTGGTTGTTGTTGAGCGCAGCTTATTGCAAGCTGGCAGAAGCTGAAGTGAGCGTGAAGAGCGTGGTAATCGCAAAGGTTTAGTCTATTAGACTGTAAGAATTGTGAGGTTTGAAGATGGATCGTGGTAGAGTAGAACGGTGTCTGGGGTGCATCGAGGTGGAGGAGGGACGAAGGTAAAAGTTCTTGACCTGCAGTTCGCTTGGTGGCCTGATGTGAAACGGAGGCAGAAGATAGAACGTCACTTTCTTCGACCTCTTTCCATCTTCACAACTTCAACGTTTGACCGCCTAGATGCAAGAAATGGATTTCCAAGTATGAGGCCCCCACTGCAAGACAGTCAATGTCATTGGCATCCTTGAGTCTGTATTCAATCACATTGACGCTTGTTTTACTCCATTCGGTTTGGTTCCTGCACATATTCATCAACTTACCTAGGTATTTAGTTCGCCTTAGCAATGTCACGCTTCAAATCATGCCAACCGTCAAGGCATGATTTTCAGATTGAATATGTTCAATCCTTCAAACCAGTCCTGTCTTTCCTTTATCATCCTATTCAATTCTGCAACTCGACACATTCATCACAGACCTCCAGAGAGGCCAGAACAAAATCCTCAAAGGCCTCCCACAGAGTTGAAATTATCCTGACAACTGCTTTCTCACCACTTCACATCATTATCCCGAGATCCAGCCTGTCCTGCAGCGTCCTGACCTATATCGTCAATCTCATCATCCTTGGCCGAGGCTTCCTTCGCTAGAAGCCTTTAATTTTCCCTATCAAGTCTATACGATGTCTTTTAAGTTCAACTATGGTATGAACTTATCTTCCGGGGACTTCGACTCTTATTCTGTCAAATCGTCCAATCTCGCTCCGACTGCTCCTGCTTCGGTATAGAGTCCGTATGCTTCAGTGCCATACCGGAAAGCCTTCTCGCCCTTCCAGGATCGAAAGTTGAACCTCAACTTCGCCAGCTGTTGCACTTCGGACCGCATTTTGCTAAGACCATGGGATCTTCTCCGTACAGTTCGATAACAGCCTCCTCATTTTCGGGCTCCTCACTCCACGAGTCTTCGCAGCGGAACAACGCAGCATCGGCCTTGGTATCTCCTCTGTGAACTGTATCATTCCATAATCCAATGAGCCCGTCGTCTAACTTACTGAAGCGTGGGTCCTGAGGGTCGGATTTACCGAGTTCGATGCACCTTTTACGAGCGAGAGCTCCTGTCTCAATCAATGATTGGGGCTCTTGGCACTCTTCCTTAAGAACACTGACCCGGCCCTCGAGAGTCGCAGCACGCTCCTTCTCAACGGAGAGTTGGCTCATCAAATTGACGATGAGATCACCTTTCTCTTTTTCCATTTCCTTGAGCGTTTTGATCTATTCCAGGACGGTTTCCTCCAGCTTGCCGAAGTCCGCATCCCACGGCCCTGCAAACTCCAGCAAACTCTGCCACGAGTTATTCTCAAATTCGGCAACCAAGTTGTGAGGAGCTTGTGCCGTTTAGTCGTTCCCAGTTTCCAGGGTATATCCTGTCGACTGGGGAATTGCTGTCGATTGGGGAGTCTGCCGATTTGAAAATTACTGTCGGCTACTGACTTTCTGGCTGATGTTGAGGACTTTCACCTCTTCCGTGTTTCTGGCTCTTCCAGAATCCTCAGACTCTCCAGCTCCCTCGATCTGTGGTTGCGTAATAGATCAAGAATTTCCTGCAAGGGGATTGCTTGCTCCAATCGGGAACGTATTGTCAAAAGCAGTAGCGAAGCGGGCTTGATGAATGGAAGGTGGCGAGAAAGGTCGCTGGGCAATGCTCGCACTTGAAGAGAGGCCAAGTTTTCCAGAGACAGATGATGCTGTCAAGCTCGGTAATAAAGTAGGTGACGCGCTGTCCAGATCCTCTTCGTCCGGCTCTTCTTGCTGAACCTCCATTCTCTCCTGGAATTTGTTATACCTTTTCTTCATTGGAGGCAACTACTTAAGTCAGTATTCATATCGATCTCAGTCTCTTGGCTTACTGTCTTTGCCTTCTGCGCACGTCTCTCAATGGCAGCCTAAGCTTGCTCCTTCAATTACCCCGCTGCCATTTTATCTTGTTTCTGTGCCTCCTTCTCTTGCCTCTGTCCCCCGATCTTGGCAAGCTCCTCAGAAAAACTGCCACAAAAGCGTTTCCTTCCTGCGTCCTTCTCCATATGTTTTGACTCCTTAGTCTGGACGACACTTTCCTGAGTTTCGCCCGGCAAGTCGTTGAGGAAGTCGGCTATTTTACTATCCTCTTCGGAGTCCGATTCATTATCGTTGTTGAAGTACGACTTTTTTCGTCGAAGTAGGAGCTGTCGTCGGAAGCTTTTCCCGTCGGAAAGCTTAGTGTCTAAGAACTTATTGACAGAGATCTCAGTGCCAGCACCAGACTCTTTGCAGATGGGGACCTTAGTCGAGCTTGCCATAGTGACTGTACAAAGGCTTTGAGTCTAATGAAGCAAGTTATGAAGCAAGGTCCTAAGTGGAATGCCCCGAAAATGCTTTGGTTGGAGTCGTTGACTTTGGGCTGGGGACAGTCTGGAAGTCAAAGGCTTGTGAAGTGTCGATGAAGACACGAGCCAGGACACCTTCCAAGTTTGGAAAGTTATGGCCGCAGTGAAGGATTGTGGTTATTTCCACTATTTCCAGACACACGAGGACATAATCCTTTGGCAAAAGATCTTCCTGCCGTCTATTCTGCAACCGTAAGCGGTATTCAGAGTCAGCGAAAGAAGATTCGCTGGGTTGTAGATGTTCATACTGAATATTAAAATCAGAGCAAGTGTATCGCCTTTCTTCTTCAAACAATGCTTTTTATTTCGAGTTATACGTAGCACGATTTGACATATATATACCGATGTTCGGCGCCTTGAATGGAGATCAGTTTGGGGAGGAGGGATGTGAGGAGGACCGGTCTACGCACTCTATCTCCCTTATGTCAGATGCGGAAATGATGCTTGATCGAGGTGAATTTAGGGGGGTATCCAGGGGACATATATAGGCTACGTATAGGAGTTTGAGGGGGGGGCATGGGGCGATCACGTGTATTTTACGTCAACATCTTATATCTTGATGCGATGCACTCTGTGTCAGATTCTTGGGCTTGTTGCTATGGTGTTTTATTTAAATCACCATGTCATTGCTATTTATCGTTGCGTAATCATGCTTCCAGATCAGAAGGATTGATTACGGTGCAATCAGAAAGCCTTTTTATCTATCACTTTGTTATGTTTCTCTGAACTGCACATGATCGAGAAGATCAGTGAGCAATGGATTGACTTCCAACATTAGTATCAGGTAATCGGATGGGAAAGTAAAGTGGGGTCAATCTCTTACAAAGTATCTCTAAATTTGCACTCCAGATCTTTGAAGTGCCTGTAGTACCTGAAATACTCTATCCAAGAATATAAAAAGACAAAGGAGCCTAGTCCAACCTGAGTTGGTATATCCGTCACACTTATCTCAACAAGACTCATTGATTTGCTGCAACAATCCATCTTCCATACCGCACATGCCATCTCCGATCCCTCGTTACCAAGTGGTTCCTTCGTCCCTCTCGTCAGTCACATCTGTCTCTAAATGTCCGTCCACGGCATCGGATTTAGTCTATTCCGAAGTCAGTCTCAGGTCTCGAGATATGCATTGAAAGGCTTTGGGAACTTACGGGAGAAGGAGGCCTACATGGAAAGTAGAGCGTGCATTCAGTGTTGCGACGAAGTTGGCGAGTTTGCGTCTGACAAGGGCAGCTTTGTAGGAAGACAGATCCAGCTCGTACCAAGCCTTGAAAGTTTCCAAATCCTCTGGAATATCGACCGACAGGTACCCTTCCTCAAACATGCTGGCGTCAGCATCCCCGTTCCATTCGCGGGCAGCAACATTGCGCTTATCAATAACCTTGTTGTCCAACTTCTTACGTCGGACGCCAAAGATTCTCCCCTTGATGACTTCGAATTCTCCTCGTCGGACTTGCCCTCCCACTTTAGCCAGCGCGGATTTGTGCACGAGCTCTTCCTGGACCGAGATGACTTTATTTTCGAGGATACGAACCTGCGGTTGAAGACTCCCAAGTTGTGTCTGCAAGTCCGCGTTCTGTGTCTCTAGCAATCCGGTGCGAACTTCACTGTCCTGGTTGACACTCTCGAGGCTCTCAACTTTCCTCTTCAGGGATTGCTTCTCGATTGCTCACTGCTTGGTTTCCCCATTCTTGGCATTGTGCTTAGCACCCTACTCCTCCAAATCCTTTTGGAGGCGCTCATTCTCCACAGTTAGAGCCCGAATCTGTGCTTCGTTCTTCGCTCGTAGGTTGGCATGCTGTTTTTCAAGTTCTTTGGAGGTTGAGATCTGCTTCTCGAGGGTCTTGATTGTGGCGCTGAAATCCTTGACTTTGTTGCCATGCTGATCACGGAGATCTCCGATTTGCTCCTGTAGAGATGCAGTTTCTGCTCGTTTCGTCGCCAATTCTTCTCGAAGCTTCTTATTCTCTTTCTCTGCTGTCGAGAATTTCTCAGCCTACATTGAGTTCTCTCGAATACAGAGACTTCTAAAGGAATCATCAACACTCTTTCTGAGCCACCCGGGTCTCAAACTCTGCTCTTGACGAATTTTCGGGATTCGGTTCGTCTTTGTCCTTTTTGGCCTCTTCTTGAGCTCGTCTGACTTCGTTGTTGGCTTATTGAATTGTTTCCGTAGGCCTTTATCCGCCTGACTTAGAGGGACTACGGAAATGCACTCGTGTGTGGATCTTGTGGTAGGATCAGGTGTAGGCCGTTGAAAGTAGATTGTCTGTCCCGACCTCGCATTGCTCTAAGTAATATTGAAGTCATTGTCGTACACGCAGTGGTTCTCTTGAACGACGGTGAACTTGCGTTCTTTCCAATCAACAGTACAGGTAACATTTAATGTTTGATTCGCCCCTTCAAATTTGCCTGAAGAATTTCGAAGCATCGGGATTAAATTGGAGGGAATTGACTTGCGGAGACTCGAATATCAAAACGAGAGTTGGTCGCCATTGTTGCTGGTTTCGTCGGATATCGAAGACTTCTCAGGGGCGACAGATGGGCTGAGTTACCAAGGACGAGTGTGCAAGTTTTCGAACTTATTAGCGAAGATTCGTTGGGTGCAAGGGAGAAATCTTTGCTTCTCCTCTGCAATGTAGGTTTGGTGACGAAACTCGATCGTAAATTCAAAATATCTTTTCTGTGCTTGAACCCAGCTCCAATAACCTTAAGCTGGGTAATAGGACTCATGAACAAGTTTTCGCAACTGCTAGAACCTTAATGGTATAGCTGCGCATTAACTCAGCAGAAAGAACAACCCCGTGCAGCATTGGTGGCTCAAAATCACCGTCGCTTTTTAAGCGACCTACCGCTTCCGACATCTCGCTTGCGCCCCTTTTTGCCAAAAGGGACCAACGCGACGATACCCGACCTGTAGCTGGGCGATTGCAGCCAACAGAAATATTGAGTATTGTTGAATTACTCATCTCGAGTCTACATATCTAATAAATGCAAATCTCGAGGCTTTATAAAGAACGTCCAGTCTAGGATAACCCATTACAGATACTCATACAGCATCTGACTTTTGGCGTGCCAAAGCCGAGAGCTATTACTTATACCTTTATGAGCTTTAGCTTTGGCCTAGTAATCTGAAGTACTGGACATTACCACTTGATGTCTTTGTTATGTTTGACCAAGTTTAGCTTTGGCATGTTAAGTATTGTAAACACTGTCAAGCACGTTTGTTCTGCGGGGCTTGAGTTATCATCAACTACTACTTTATTTGGTAGCACTCCCGTATAGACCGCATCCATACGAGTTTTCTGGAAACAAACACACAAGTTTCATCACCGCCCAAACAGTCTCACACTGTCACACTTACATAATCAAACCGTATACTCTCCTCCTATCCGATCAAATCAATCAGAGTCTGAGCTGCACAATCCTCCTCCACATTTGTACCGTCTTGGCCCTCACCCTCCTCGTCTTTTCCATCCCCATGCCATTCGATTTGGCTCTGCCTGGTCTCTTGATCAAGAAGAGAAGTAATCTCGACCAAGTCACCATCAACTCCCAAAGCGACCTTCATTCTCTCATTTTCTTCCCGCAAGTGCGCATTCTCCTGCAACTGCTCACCCAACATATCCCAGAAAGGTCTGACAATGCTCTCCTTCTCAGCCAGCTGAGTGACAAGCATGGTGTTCTCCATAATAAGCTGATCGTTCTTATCAAACAGCCTGCCGTTGCTGTCGATGAGCTCGTTATTGTCAGAAGACAGCCGATTAATCTTTGCAGTGAATTGCTTGATCGATTCGTCCTTCTTTTCCAGCTCCGCCTCCAAATGTGCAATCTGGTTAACAAAGCCAGCGTTATCAGACAGGGCTTGCTCGTACTCAGCATCCAGCTTGCGATTGGAGTCACGAAGCGATGCAGTCTCAGCATTGAGATCCTTCTGCTTTGACATCTCCCGGAAGTCCGATACCAAACTCGCGTTCTCGTCAACTACACGAGCTGTCGAGGCCCAGAGCTCCTTGAAATTAGCGATGCGTTTGTTGTTGGCTTCGTCAAGCTGAATATTCTTAGCAATGAGTCCGTCGACTTCCTCCTGCACCTGCGCCAACTCGTTTCTCGTGTTTGCGTTCTCCTCATTGAGATCAGCTGTCACAACCAAAAGCTCCTCGTTATCGGCGAAGAGTTTGGTATTGGCATCGCACAGCTCTGCACGATCCGCAACAAGTTGGTTGAAATCCTTAATGAACTCGCTATGTTCAGCTGTGATTTCCTTGTCGTGGTCGACCAGGCTGCTGTTGTCCTTGATATAATTGTCGGCCTTAGCCTCGAGTTCGTCATTCTTTGCTTGGAGTTCGGTACGGTTGGCCATGAGTTGGCTATTGGAGGCAATTAGATCGGTATTAGTCGTAGTCAACTTGGATTTCTCGGCGGCGAGGCTGGCATTCTGTGCTTTGAGTCCGGCGCAGTCGGAGGTGAGACGGGCTTTCTCGTGCTTGAGCTTGATGTTTTCGGATAACGTCTTGGCAGCGTTCTTGATGATGGTGAGATTGTCGTAGTCGACACGGTTCAGAAACTCTCTGGGCTTCTCGCCTCCAGCAGCGTTAAGGAGTTCAGCGTTCTTCTTCTGCGCAGCCTCAAGATCTTCCTGGAGACCCTTGTTCTCGAATTGAAACCTGACATCTTTGACAGCCAGATCGCAGTAGAGCTTGTGATGGCTCTCAAGCTCCATATTGCGCTTCTTAAGCTCGATGTTTTTGCTGATCAATCTTTTCGCAATCGCAGCGTGGACACTCGCTTCTCCCTCTTGGCTTAAAGAAGACATTGTAACAGTGTTTGGGGGTCGCAAGGAGTTGGAAATTTGGTGGTTGTGCGTGGGTGGGAATTGAGGAAGGCGACAGGGACAGGGAGGTGAGAGCACAAAGAGCCTAGTGCCCAAGGGCGGCGATCTGGTTGATAGAGGTATTGTGCACTTTCATCGAAGTTATCTAGAGAAGTAGTATAGAGAGCCCCTGGCAGTACCACAACCTACACCACAGCGAACAAGGCAACGAGACATGCCGAGCGGTGTCGAGCGGCCGAGAAATAGAAATACGAGACAAGTCAAATGGCAAAACCAAAGGCGCAAGAAACCATTCACCATGTGATTAGGGATGTCTGCCGGGACATACTGCCGATGCTTGTAACCATTTCATTTCGCGAGATATACAACTTGCAAGCCGCTGAGACAATTGATACCAGACTCCAAATATCCAGAATTGGTAGAGAACACTGTTCTGGATGTGGTGCGCGAATGGGGCGGGCAAAATCCTCAACGTTCAAGATTCTCCCAGGCAAACTGCCGACTTTAATCTCAGATGATGCTCTTGTTTCCAGCTGTGCGTTATCCATACTTGTCTTTAGTATTACACTGAAGGACTTTGGTCTGGATGGGAGGTATACCGCTTCCATCACCGTCCGTGATGGAGATGAATATTGAGACTGTCAAACTGATGAATAGATGCATTTGGGTCGAGGAGGTTTGAGGAAAGGAAGGAAGGTCGTCGAATTCAAGTTTGCCCTACTTGACTTAAACGTCGGAGGAGTTCAGTTCTCACAAAGTCTATTCAGCCTTTGGCAACGAGGTGAATTGCAAAGCATGAAATTCACAAGCTGCAATCATGCAAGAATCAGAAAAGGTGCTGAGTATCGCAGAATTATGTGAGTCAGACCATCAGTACTCCAGAAGCTTGTATGAAACAGGTGGAAGTATGAGGTGTCTGCCATGGGGAGGAATCAAATCGAAGAAATTACATTATTTCCACAAAAGGAATACCAAACTCAGTAAGTAATGCCACACCTATCCAAACACTCCTTCGCACCCAAGGCAAAAGCAGGAGGAATGCTATTCGCAAATTGCTGAATATTGGTATGGTCCAAGAAACTCGGGAACCCCAAATCCGCATCCACAATATCGGGATTCAACCCAAAGAAATTCTGCGCAACCCGACTCAATCCCGGATCATCGCTGCTGAATGCAGCTATGAAGACAGCCGGCTCACAGCTATCATTGAACTCGTAGTGAATGCTGCCCATCGGGAAGATCGCTCCTTCGTACTGGTCCAACGTAGTCGTAAGCTCGGTGGTGATGCCTTGCTCTTGGATGAAGCCGGTCTTGACATTGCCACCAGAGGCAATAGTAAGAAATTCTGTGGCACGAGGATGGGTATGAGGCGTGTTCATGCCGCAAGGATTCATGAACCCGACTGATGCAGCTACTCCGAGGTCAATGAGAGCAGGGAAGTTCTTGCGGTTTGCAAGAACGCCAGAGCCACCTCGTCCAGTGCCACCACCAGGACTTGGGTTGACGGCAAGGTTGAAGTTATATTTGAAATAGGCATCGGAAGGACCTGCGTTCGATAGGATGGTAAAGCGATCAGCCACAGTTGGGGCTAGCTCGAGCTCATCCGTCAAAGTCTTGTTGTAGGCAGGATTGGTAGTGTTCACTGATGATCGAGAGACAAGAGGAGTTGCAAACACAGGGCTGAATATGGCAAGGCCGAGGAGCCCGATTGCCTTGAGAGTGGCTGCCATTTGGGAAAGAACTGTCTTTGAAATGGGGAGCAATTGACCAAACCGCGCAACACAAAGCTCTTCGAGATGGAGTACCAGAGGTCAACTTGATTAAATGGCTACCTTGTAGGCTGACACATATCTTTTTATACTTGATTTTGCTTCGGGGGCGGGAACTTCAACGAGCACCTGCCTGGTAAGATGCAGCTAGCGAACCGTCTCCAAAGCTTTGGAGCCTGTCGCAAGGCGGCAAAATCCTCTTCAATGCACCTTATCTGCAGATTTCCTTGATTTTAATCTATTTCCCGCTTCATGGGATTTTGGACCCCACAAGTCGGAATGCAAGAAGCCCATAAATTGGCGGTTGGAGTTCTGGAGGATGCCCGCTACGGTTACTCGGTAAGCGCTTACGAGTACATACTGCGCGATAACTTTCGTTGGTTCTTCGGTGCAGCTGAGCAAGCCTCACGCACTCCTGAATTACCTATACCGCTGACATGCATTGCACTCAACAGCGGGTACTGCTACCTGGCTCGACCCACGCTAGAGCAAGACGGCTGGAAATACGGCGGCTAGAGTTGCCGAGTGTATCGAATCGGTGCTGCCTGCTTCTTTGTGTTCAATCTCCTCAAGATACATCGAGACCTGCCTTTTTCCAGCTAAATCTTGTCCTGAAGTCTTGGTATCAAAATTCGATAGTAAATTCTCGTGGCACCCCGATATTCTAGAGAGCAGGAAATACCAAGTCATTATCTCCGAAAGCATGCTCCGATCGAGGCTTTGCTGAGGCTCCAGCCGGGTCCCATTGGATTGTTACAGGATCATGACCCCGAGAGTACTGGGTTCCTTTGAACCACAACTCAAACTTCAAGTCTGCCGGAGCCAGCGTTACTTTTATTGTGAACGTCGCGAGATAATATCACCTTCCTTCCCAATACCTCTTGTTTTTCAGCTCGAACTCTGCTTCACCGACTTCACTCACATCTGCTTTTAACACGCAAAGCTTCTGGGCACTAGCTGCGCTCTTCGTTAGCTTCGCACGTTTCTTCAGATTAAGATAAGTTTACTTGCCTCAATCCCTTTGGAAGTGAATTCGGATGACTATGGGATAAGTCAGACCCCCCCAATTC
>AYLM01003030.1:0-56809 GCA_001625345.1 Cairneyella variabilis
TTCAAACTATCATACGCCATGATACGACTTTGATCATTGAAGTAGGATTTAATGACTTCAGTACTACCAAAAGGCATTATATACATACTCAGCTCCTACCTAGATGTACGAATTGAAGAAGTAATCATTTGCAAGGTACGTAGATCCAGATCGACCCATACTGCTTCTGAAACGGGAATGCCTTTGTCGGATCCAGAAGCTGAGCTTCCCGACAAAATACTTCCTGGATGCATAGAAAGTCCTGGGTTGCTTTTTCCATCAATAACTTCGCCGACATCTGCCCTGCCCACCAGCATATACGACAGATTCCCGGAATCAGTTGCGCTCACATTTGCCTTGATGGGACGCATGAGCATGGCGGCATTGCAATTCCAAAATCGCACTACGACATCGCCGACCATCACTGCAGATGGAACGAGTGCGATCAGATGACCTGTTCCGAGGCAGATTATTGGACCCATCTGCTGGCTCTGACCGCAGTCGTGGACGTTGTCCCACATCTTCTCAAATCCGACAGTGTAGCTAAGTTCAGAACTTCGCGGTCTACACCTTCCTTCAACGGGCCAAGCGACAGTGTTGGGACTTCGGATTTCCTGAATTCGTGCCAATTGTTTGTCCTCGTAGTCTATAATATTGGCTGTGTACTGCTCGTTAATTCCCCGCAGTGTTTCCAAGTCCGCGGGTCTAGAATAATGAGCTTCCCAGCAATCGAGCCAATTTTGCTGTGCCTGAAACGATGCAATGAGTGACGAGTATTCCGGTCCTAGCTCCACAATTTCCCCAGCTAAGTAACCAATAGCCCTGATGATTGGGCGCTCTTTTATAGTCTGATTCTGGTTAGTCTTTCCAGCTTGCAACCATCTGGTAAAAGAATATAGTTGTGACTTTCCTTAGGAAGATTCAGAATTGCTACTTCTTCCTCGAGCTTCTGGTTGAGAGCTTCTTGTACAATGCCAGCAGTCCGCACTATACTTATTCGCCTCTCTTCTTCTTGTAGAATATTTGCACCAGAAGAGAACTTGGTCACTGCAACAGAAGCGCTGCTGCTAGTCCACCTCTCCATTTTATTGGCTCGAAAGATCACAAACTTAACAACATCGGTCCAGATGTCGTACAAAGCGCGAGAGTAGTCAACTCTAAATGTTCCCACTCCTCGTGAAGGCTCGGGAAGATTCCCAAGGAAAGGATCCAACGCGTTGACATACTCCTCTAAAGCATCTAGGCCACTGGATCTTGAGAACGGGCGAATGTCATTTGCCAGTCCAAGTAAGCCATAGATCCTGTCTCTCACCTCTCCACATCCGCTTTTTGAGAACAATTCAATGAGATTTTCTAACCTCATGGAGTCCGTATGCTTGATGTCTCTAGTATCAAGCAGCCGAAGCATTGCTTCAATCCCGTCATTGACAACTTCCTGGGTAATCTGAGAATTCATTGGCCTGTACCTAGATCTAGCATCCTTCCATACTTTCCACAACTTCAAGTTCTCATAGGTCCAAATTTTCGATCCGTAGACGAAGACCAAGAGTCGCGGGAGGCACACTTCCTGCACAATCCACAGTCGAGTCCAATACGAGCTTTCTGTAATACGAGCAAAGGTGCTCTGATCAGGCTCGAGGGAACAACGTAAGTTGGTAGTCCCAGCCAGGGATGCAGCAAAGTCACGAGCCCGTCCAGCCTTCCAGTCAGAAGACATGGGCCTGAACGAGTCGACCTGGCTCCTGTACTCCGGGACCCCAAGCCACGCAACCACCTTTATTGCACGTGTATAAATGAACGACATCATTGCAACCTGTGAGTTGCGTTCTTCCATATCTGATTGGTTGATGCAAATGGCGTCGACCCATAAGGCCAGAGGATGTGTTGGCGAGCGCAGGTGTAGAAGAGCAAGACAAAGGTTATGATGTATACGGAATGCAAGCCCATTTATAATTAAAACGCCTTTTCCAGGATTTTCCAACGTCCGCGACGAATACAGATCCTCAGACAGAGTCTCTGGAAGTTGTCTTTCTCCGCCTTGGTCGATTTGGACATCGTTCTGGGCATATATCTCTAGCCTTCTCCTTGATTTTTCCGAGATGGCAGAGACACAGAACATCCTGTACGAGTCCATAGCTTCCATGGATGCTACAGGAAGTGCGGAATTGTCTGGATATGCGTCTCCCCAAGTGTAAGACAAGGCCACATATCTTGGCTTGGCTCCGAAGGTGACAGGAGCAAGAGTGCAAATGAGTGGCTCCGCAAAGTCGCCTGGCTCCACAGTGAGGACTCGAATGGCGTCCACTCCTTGTGGGAGCGGGGGATAAGTGAAGATTTCAAGTGTGGTCGACATTTAATAATCCGCGTTCCAGATGGGAGAAGGACTTTTCTCCTCAATGGCGAGGCTCGTCAGCTCTGCACCAGCACAATGATAGAGTTATTTAATGGCCGTTAATAGAATTTAAACCGAACAGACGTAAGAAGGGATGTGCAAATTATTGAGCTGAGGTCAATTACTTGTCGGGCAGATGAGCTTGAAAACAGGCTGCAGGCTGACCTGCGAGTTCCGGCCCGATCCTTGTTCAGGCACTGCCAAAACCAGATTTGACCCGCGTTGATCATGTGATACATAGCTATGCAGCTATCTCCAGATATCGTACCTTCTTTTATCTCTATTTTTGTAGTCCCTCAAAGGAGTTCAAATGAACAACTCCAGAGAATATTCAATCTTTCAGGCATAGAAGACAAAATATTCCTTAGAATAGTTTCACGTTCATGCAGAAGGGCATACAAGCCCGGTTATTCCAGTAAAAACTTTATTGTGTAGCCTCAAATTACAAGTATCACGCCCGCCGCTAGAAAGTAGAAAGCTTCAACCCCCTTATGATGCAAACTCGGTACTCAAACTAAGCTAGTAAGACCGGAACGCCATCTAGAGGGGACAAAACAATTGTGAAACTCTGTCTTTCTGCTCCGACCGGCTCATTCGGAACTCCAGGCGGGAGGCGAATGTTGGGAAACGCCTGAAGAATCCTTATTATTGCGTAGCTCGCTTCCATGAGAGCAAAGTCCTCTGCAAACTGTTAGCGAGATCACAAATAAATATACAGCGCGGGAATTAGCGTACTACCCAAACAGACCCTCGGCCCTGCGTTAAAATCTACAAATCCTGCTCCAAGTCCAGCTTTCTTGATCAGGTCACCACCCTCCCATCTCTGTGGCCGATATACTCTGGAATCAGGCCCGTAGATTGACTCAAGCCGATGCATGTGGTACAGAGACCATCCAACACCAGAATATTTTGGGATCAGTACAGGAGATTGTCCGTCAGGTCCGCCGCCACGTGGAAGGACTGTATCTTTGTTGGCGAATCGGAAATTGAGTGCTAATTGTGGATATAGTCTCAAACCTGGACACTTTTTAAGCAGCTGTACTTCAAAAAGGGAGGCTAAATAGGGACCAACATACTTTCATTGAGGCAGCATCTAAGGAAGGGTAACTTCTGTATCTGATCTCGAGAGACAACAGAATCCGCAGGCACAGTAGAAACTTCCTGTGTGAGTCTCTCTAGGATGTCTGGATTACGAACGAGGTGAAAACTAGATGCATGTTAAATGGTTGAACGGAAGGGCGCGCCTGTGAACGTGGAACTCACAATGTCCAACTCAATAGCGCAGCTGTCGAATCCCGCCCTGCAATCAATACATGTAGCAACTGATCTCTAACCATTGCTTCATCCTTCATTTCTTTCCACAGGTCAATAATAAACGAATACTTCTCAGATGCCTTCTCTTCTCCAACTTCATCTTTGTATTTCAATGCCTTGTTTGCAAAGAAAGTCGCCCAACCTCTGATGACTTTGCAGGCGCGCTTAAACTTTGCAGGACTGTACAGCGGTGCCAGGTCAGCAAGTCTGACTCGAATTCCAACACCAAGAGCCGCATAGTCAAAGCTATCCCGCAACGCATCCCGATCTTTCTTCGGCAGGCTACTGTGTGGCTCGCCGAAGAGGAGCTTTGTGGTGGTATTGAGGGTAAACTCGAAGAAGAGAGGCTTTAGGTCTACTACATCACCAGCCAATGCTGACTCCTGTAGAGACACTACCAGTTCGTCGACGTGGGGTGTGAAGACTTGGAGCGTCTGTTTTTGCACCCGGACAAATTGGCGCCGAATGAGTTCGCGAGAGCGCTTCCATGGTTGCCCGTCTTGCGAGAAGATGCCTTCTCCAAGCATTGGCAGCGAAGCTATGCTGCGACTTCCCAAACAGTAGTCTTCGAATTTACTTGCCAGGATTGTCTCGACGTTCGCGGGATCGGTGGTGATGTAACCTGTCACTCCCCATAGTTCCAACCTAATTGTTCCTGCGATTGTAATATACTCGGTAAGAGACTCGAGAGTGTGGCCACTGAAAAGAGCATCGTACTGGACCTTGACGAGATCTAAGGCCAGTGGCCACTTATATGGCACTCTAGGAATAACCGCCTTGCAGTTATATTGTTCTGCAAGAGCGTCGCTGAGCTAAAAAGTAATTTGTCAAAACCAGTCCGGTAGCTGATTCACCTTCCGACCTATTACAGCAAGGTGGGGAAGCTCACCTTTCTTTGATTCCTACTTCGAAGGAAAACGTAGGTACAGAGGGCTAGGAATAGTGTTAGAGTAGCCACCCTCAGATTTACCACCGAGGTCATTGAGAGGCCCCGGAGGCCTTCGGTAAGGCTCTCTGATGACATGATATCAGCAGAAGACCTTTCCGCGATGGGTCGATCAAATGCTCCAGATAGAGTGAATTCAAAAAAAAAAACGACGGCGAAAGGATGGGAACAGAATCAGAGGTGGAATAGAAGTGGGGATGAGGCTCAAATAATACCTAGGTAATGATGGAGAGAGGATTTAGGTATTCTGATATTGGCTTATCTCAGTTAGTGGTTGTCAACGTGAGCGTTTGGAGAAGGCACTGATGGTAATTGTGGTGGTTGTCTGGCCTGGTGTCATGAGCCTCAATCCTGCATGTGGTAGAGCACCAATGAGCGCTCATGGTTTCGCGCCCATCGGGCGTGAACACCGCACGGCCCAGCGCTCCAGCTTCTCATCAGCGATCGGCTCATCTGCGATGATACACCATCGGCATCAGCCAGGATGAGACCTTACACACATCCCCGAGCTGGGATGCATATCGGCAAATGTCATTCGCTCTCCCATTCGTATTGAGCTCCAGCATATGCCTTAGTGTAGCCAACAGCTGCATTCATGCTGGTGATCCAACACAGAATACATACAATTCCCAGTTGTTATGGAGGCGCGACGATGCCCCGCATTTCTCACAACGATCACTTGCAATCATCGCAACGCACCGTGGACGGGCCTTCTACCTTGCAGCTTGAGCCTTGACCATGTTGACGGCTGCCCGTCTTGATCGGGATGTATGAACCATTCCCCAGTAATCTCGGCACAGCAAGTTTGCTGGAGTATCTGAATCGGGCTCAGCGCTCCATCGAAAAATTCAACAATGTCTCAAGCCCAGAGCCCGAAGCTGCGAATCTTTTCGAACAAATAAAAGATCTCATCGCTGTCACAACCCAACTCGATGACCTGGCGACTAGAGAACGTCGGAATTCTGGCGCACGTCCAAGCCCTTTGACCGCAGCTGATCTGGTCCACCTGCATTCCGTCTGTGGTAGTACGGCTACTGTGACACAGGAATGCGTCGAGTTCATCGAGCCTCTTCAATCCAGATTGGATGACATTATTCGAGAAAGAGACATTATCGGCTACACAACTACTGAAAGTCGACTCGAGAGCCAAGCCTGGTACGATGAGATATACGAGGGATCGAAGCTTCGGACCGAAGTCCTTCAAGTCTTGTTCGCAGCTATCAATCTCCTGCGCCATAAAAATGATACGGACGAGGACGGCAATTCGTCAGCTGAGGCTCACACTTTCGCATCAGCACTTCAGTATCGGATTGCCCTAGTCAATGCAAATGTCTACGGCGGTAACAAGTTCAATACGGCCGTGGTATGTTTGTGTTTCTTTTTCTTTCTCATGGCTCGAGTGATATACTTGCTGATATAAATTCTAGTTACGGAAGGCCGTGGCAGCGGCAACCGGAGTATCCTTACATGTCCCAGCATCTTTAACAAAGCACTATGTTGTGGGGAGATCAGTCAAACCATTTTATACCGGCAGGGAGAGACAAATGACCAAGCTGAAAGCTGCATTTGAGGATACGGCATATCATGTACAGAAAAGATTTGTCATCTTTGGGCTTGGCGGGTCAGGGAAGACAGAGCTGGCATTGAAATATGCTGAAGAATATGCGCAGAATTTTTGGGGTGTCTTCTTCGTTGATGGCAGTTCTAAGGAGAATGCGTCCACGAGCTATTCGGAAATTGCAATTATTGGAGGAGTCGAGCCGAATGACAAGGCCGCCAAAAATTGGTTGGCGACCCGGGCCCTTCCATGGCTTCTGATCATCGACAACGTTGATGACGATGAGGTTCGGCTTGATGACCTGTTACCCGCGGGTACCAAGGGATGTATCTTGGTGACATCTCGGAACCCTGCTCATAAATCTTATGGTACCGTAGGCGAAAGATGTCTAGAGCTCCTACCGATGGAGAACGAGGAAGCGAATGAACTTATACTCAGAGCAGCCGAGGAACCCCGTCCACCTCTTGCGGCCGTAACAGATTCTGCGAACGTCATTTGCCGAGCTTTGGGATTCCTACCATTAGCTTTGGTTCATGCTGGAAAGGCCATTTTGCTCGGTCTCTGCTCTTGGACAGGAAAAGATGGATATCTACTTTTCTACGATCGTCAGATACAACGAATTCGCCGCGAGAGACTTAATCGACAAGATAGGAGTCGTTCTAGAGATAAAAGACGTTTCAAAGAAGACGACGACAGCATGAACGTGTTCTCAAGTTACGAAATACTCTTTCAATCACTGGAATCCTCTCAAGATCAAAAGTCTCAGGATGCAGTTGAACTGCTTCATGTGTTCTCGTACCTCCATTTCCAGAATATTCGGCTCGATATCCTTGTCAACGCAGCAATCAATCCTCTGAAAGAGGCAAAGCAAAGAGAGAAAGATGCAAAGGAGGACAAAGAACTACAGAAAACCGGGGCGAATTTGAGACCAAAGACTTGGTCCAGGTGGCTTCGAGAGCATGCCCTTCGTTTACTCCAGTATCTGGACTCGCCTGTACCATTACCTGCAGCCTTGAAAAATCCAGACAATCTCGACGAAAAAAACTTCGAAGACGAAGTACACGATCGGCTTGGAATGGCTCTGGTGGTTCTTGTTTCCAGATCACTTA
The DNA here is from genome assembly GCA_001625345.1 of Cairneyella variabilis. Lineage (NCBI taxonomy): Eukaryota > Fungi > Ascomycota > Leotiomycetes > Helotiales > Cairneyella > Cairneyella variabilis. The sequence goes on from AYLM01003030.1 coordinate 7,299, forward strand.
TCACTAGACAAGATCGACTCGAGGGACGCTACTCCATGCATCCACTAGTTCACAAGTGGATCAGGGAGCGACCTGAAATGTCAGCATCGCAACAAGCACTCTGGTGCCAAGTCGCCACGACGACTCTCGCAAGAAGTATTCTCCTTCCACCACTTGGTGATGGGGAAAGCGATCGAAGAATGAGGCGTGAGCTGCGCCCTCATATCGATCATGTTCGCACTTGCCAAGAAGCTGTCACTAAGCGGCTGGAAGAGCACCGGGCACGAAGAACATCCATTTGGCCTGTGATTGGAACTGAGTTTGGGAGGCTTCAGGCTATCGAAGCAGCTCGTTTCAGCCGCGTGTACTCAGAATGTGGGCTCTTCACTACAGCGCTAGAACTACAGTCCAGAGTGCGTGGCTTCGTTACGCAGACGCTCGGCGAAGAACACCCACTCTCCATTCAGATCTCACTCTTTCTTACTAATACTCTCTTCGAATTGAGTCAGACAAAAGAAGGCACGCGAATACAACGTCGCATGCTTGAGCTCTGCGTGAAGTCGCTGGGGGAAGACCACCCTCTGACCCTCACGGTCACAGACTTGTTGGGTCAAAATTTATGTTTCTATGGCCGCTGGGCTGAGTCTCGCGCTCGACACGAGAGAGCTGTTGAAGGCATGAGCAGAATATTTGGCGAGGACCACGAAAAAACACTCAAAGCTATCAGCAACTTGGCCCGCGTACATCTTCGAAGCATGGAGTTCGAAAAATCCGCTGAGCTTCATGAAGTGGCTTGGGAGGGGATGAAGAAGCGACTGGGCGAGACGCACGTGGATACACTCATCTGTGTTGAAGACCTGGTAATGAGTCGAATTCGGCTTGGAGAACATCATCTGCCAAAATGCCATGAAATGATAACATTTGTCCTGGAAGAACGAAAGAAGAGCCTGGGCAAGGAGCATCCTTACACCCTACTTGCTATGTGTAATTTGGGCCGAGTGCTGTCGGCGATGGGCCAACACGAAGAAGGAGCAAAAATCATGAAAGAGGCTATACCAATTGCAGAACGAAATCTGGGTGAAGACCATTTTGGAGTTTTAGCTGGGAAAACGCACTATGCTCAAGTTCTTGTGAATATAGGCCGGTGCGAAGAGGCGGAAGAGACATTCTACCAAATCGTGGAAAAGCCACTATATCAAAAGGCAACCGACGAAGATGGCGAGCATCCGGATCGTATCATTGCGTTATGGTATTTGACTGGCTGTTTGGAGAAGCAAGGAAAGTTTGAGAAAGCATTAGAGATATGCGAAGGTTTGCTTGTAGGAATTCAAGAAATTGGCGGCCAAGGCTTGGGCATGAAACATAAGTTCGCTACGAGAGTGCAAGAGGAGGTGGACAAGTTGAAGGGAAAGATACACGACAACACGCAAACTAATGACCCAGATCCGAACGCACCTGGGGCACTTTGAGTCATGATCCTTTATTCAACTCAAGGTGGTTCCCGGAAGGATTGCTTAATTTCATTTATGCAAAACATAATAGAAATCAATTTTCGATCTCAAGTCCATTTTTCTCCTTGGGACTGGTCCCACAAGCAAACCAAATTCACAGTAGTCCTCGTTCAAGTTACCTTCCACATCCATCAAAGTCGAAAATTAAATGCGAAACTTTCGAGAGAATATAGTAAGCAGATATTTAAATAGTGAGAGATGTCTGGGGAAAAGCAGGGCTTACCTACCTCTTTGCTCCACGAAGACATTCAAAGCAGCAAGGAGGAGGAGCTGAATACACGTCATGATCTCAATTCTTGCTAAGAAGAGAACGATCTAAAAGTGCAGGAATAGCTGGTAATAGTGATTGCAGTGTAAACCAATGTTCAAAGGTGAACAAGAGCAGTTGATGGAATAGACTTAGGAGATGAAGAAGAGTAGATGGCAAATATGCTCAACACGCATTTTCTGGATTCATCTCCAAAAGAATGATCAGACTCAATAAACTGGCTTGGAGAGGCTACTTTTGATAGTGGGGCATGTTCCAGTTTTACTTTACGACTTCCGATTGCATTCCTCGTCAAATTTAACCCTCTTATCTTGACTCAAATGCTAGACCTTAGAGACAATGACACAGAAAGGAGAAATCAGACAGCGGAAGACGAAATTACTTCACCTTGATGGAGATATATACGACGCCGTCCACCTCGGCCTCAGGACGATACTGTACTCTAAGACGGCCATTACTCACGTGGTCATATTTAACATTTTCCGGTTCGAATCTCCAGGTCCATATTCCGGAGGAAGTAATTTCCTGACAAGGCGAGTCGTGGTAAGCGACTACTTTCTCCCCAAGAATGAAAGAGGCTGTACAATTAAATGTCAAAAATTTTAGGCGACACCACCCCGTGGGGTAACACCTGTCACTCCTCTACCGGTAGCGAGGCCATGAGGTATATATTACCCCTCCATACCCCGCGAAAACAATCAAGTCGCAATCTGGGGATGGCGTCTCGGCCCGAATAGCCGGGAAAACGTCAGGTCCACGAATCGAAGAATTTATAGAGATGATCAAAGACTACAAAAATATGATGGGATGATATGATGCTTGTTGTACTGTACATGTTTCCACTATCCACAGTAGATAACCCCCTGAGATTCTGCCCGCTGCACACCTTACTGGTGCAATGTGCTATATACCGAACATATATGTGTCTAAATCTGGTCCTACTGCAAGGTACCATGTATGTCGCTATCCGGAGATCCCGTGTTCTCCAGTATAAGCCAATACATATACCTCGACCTCCACATCCCGCGCATTCCGAACACAAAATCCGAGTCGGCCCTTCTCAGTCATGTCATCATGGACTTAGGCCCGTCTCGTGCGACCATTAGGTCGGAGACGCGAATGCTCATAAGGATGATGGCACGACTTGGTGGCGTTCACGGAGAATCTCGTGATGGTGACTCGAGTTCGCTCTCGTGACCAAGCTCATTCTCGTGACGGCCCCAACCTCGCGTCCGGGGTTAAACTCTTCTAATATTCGCTTTTTTGGATGCCTAATGAGGCAAGACTCATTTATCCACCTAAAAAAGTCCGCCTCCTCATCTCAGCCTCCCTAATGATCTCGGCACTAAGACTCAGACTCGGAGCCAAATGAGCATATCTCTCAATCTCAAGCACCACATCGTTGATAATCCGGTCAACGAAATTTATACCGCCTGGCCCCCCATCCGGAACCAGAGTTGCGAGAATGGCGCTCAGAGATGGAGACATGGTTGCACCCATGACGAGAAGGGTCTGGCTAACAATGGAGAGAGCACCTTGCCAGAGGTAGGGCATATGTCCAGCATGACTATTCAAATTCATCAGTCTTGTTCTGGATATGAAGATGAAAGGGGACTTACTGCGCAGTAATATGCTCCAACTGCCTAACACTCGCCTCCAAACACTTCCTACAATTCTCTCTAACTCCAGGCTCCATAGCCGCTTGCTCATTGTCCAGCACAGCCAGAATATACGGGCGGAAGATGATCGTCCTGCATGCAAAGTACCTTAACCTCAACACCGTCTGCACGGGATCATTCAACATAGTCCTTGAGTACGGGAATTGCAGCGCTAGCGGCAGACTCTCATACCACTGGCTAAGCTGGAAATCGAGCTCAGCGACCACAGGCTCGAGGGAGGATGTGGATGCCATGGAGTCTTTGCTGTAGATGAGCTGCGAGACCCGATTGAGTAGGCGCCGTAAAGCGATTTCGGCGAGGAAGTACCACAAGTCGTCGCGTCCGACGGCGGGTTCGGTGTCCATTTGGGGAAGAGGCTCGAAACCGCCTGGAAGCCCGACGGTTTCTTCGAATTGTACAATTCCAGAGTGGGGTAAGTCCATCTCAGCCAGTAAGTCGGACTCGAATAGAAGTGCGTTCCAGTAGACTCGCTCGCAGAGCTCTCGCTGGCTTGTTGGGACGCGGCCCGGTGCTGAGAGCAAGAGTTGCAGTTTCGTGCTTGTGCTGCTGAGGAGTGTCCATGCTTCAAGAGGCCGGACGAGGTAGAAGAGGTATGCGGATGCGAGTACAGTGCACTGTGCTGAAAGGACAGAGTTGCGTGTCATGAGGCCGGGGAGGAGTGCCCATGCTGCTGCGAAGTAAGGGAGTCCGGGCGGGTCTTCGCTAGCTTTGATGCGGGATATGGAACCACTACAACTGGCTTGGCCGAGAGCGAGGACAAGAAGCACAATGCAGCTTTCTGGCCCTTCGCGGAAGCCGTTGGAGAGTGCTTGTCTGTAGTGGTTTGTCCAATTGAAAGGATTGACGCATGCATACCAGACGTTGACCTTTGCGAAGAATGCTTCGATATAGGCAGATGTGTTTGAGAGATCGAGACAAGGTGTCTTCGAAAGTGCGAGTGGTTCGCGAGACATTTCCAGTTGCAGGAGAATTTGGGGATCGTATGGTCGAGAGACCAAATCGCGGATAAGTGGCCACTGAAGCAGATGAAGAGCTGCGTTCGTATGCACTTTCGGCATCGTAGAGATATTTGTCGGCGTAGTCCAAGTTCCCAGACCAGTTGCTGGTATCATGGAAACAAAGTTACTTCCATTTTGCATCATGACATCGTCATTGCTGATCGTCGTTCCACCGTTGACTGATGGAGATCCGGGTGAAAGGGCTAGACTAGATGTCTGGCCCACAAGGTTTGATTGAAGGAGACTCTCGATCCGAGTAAGATGCTCCAAGATGAGCTTATCGCCAGCATCGAGCTTGATACCTGGCTCCCGATAGACGCAATCTGCTCCCAGCTCGGCGCAGAGTTTGCACTTTGGTTTGTTCCCATCGCATCTCGACTTGCGAGACCGACAAATTTCGCACTAGAGGTATCAGTATGGGATTGATGTTTGTGAGAGGAGAACTCACCGCAATAGTAGCTCTTCGTCTCGGATAGTCGATGCCAGCATCGGTGCTCCGTCTCTTGAGTGGATTGATGCCATCGTCGCTATTGTTGTTTTGACGGTTCTGCAGACCGTTCGCAATAGATTCCCTGTCTCCTGATGACTGAGATAGGTTTCGTGCTTTCTGAGCGGAGCCGAGAATACCTTCACGAGAAAAGCTCTGAACACGACGACCATTTGGAGAGTTCAAGATCCCATTCCCGTTAACATTTCCGTTGGCGATTAGCTGTGATGGAATTTCAATAGAGAACTTGTCTCTTGACATAGGGAACTGTCGACCCGACGCAGAGGTTGGGGACGGTTCCGGCGAAGGACTCGACATTGTGCCTGTGGAAGGAACAAAAATGGGACTCATCGAAGCTTGGCACAGTAGCCACAGGATAAATAGCGCTTTGCTGACAGAACCGAATTAACAGTAATGTATTTCATAGAGATGTGTTCAATCTCTGTGCAACCTTTGACTATCGAAGATGATGAGGGCAAGGCACAGTTGATACGGGGCCCATATCAGCAATATCTATTTTGGAGAGAGATTGATTATGTGCCGCGTGCGCAGGACCACATGGGGTGAGATTCAGCAGGGGTGGTGCTCAGAGATCCAACTGGGATGGCGATTGGTCGATCAGACGATGTGCTCCAACCGGGTACACGAAGATCTGTGGCGGCAGCTTGGAGACTGCGGAGAGAGCGGATTCTCTGGGGTGATTCTACTTCCACCGACAGGAACCCTGCGTTGCTCAATGCAGGTTCAGTGCACAAAAATCTGGGGTTCGGTATGTGACGGCCGAAAGGAAGAGATGAACCGTGACGAACCCTTCTAGAAAGATGGTGGGATAGCGAAGCTACCGATATTAACCACAGGAGCGAGCTGTGGCTCGAGCAGGTGGCAGATGATGGGGTGCAGCTGCGTGGTTAAAGAAGAAGTGACGGATTTGGACATGTATATACGATGTGGGACGGGCCAGTGTCTGTACATGGTGATGATGGTTCGTCGTTGAAGCAAGGACAGCGGATAAGCAATGTACCATAAGTGGGGACACGCCGTTCGAGAAGCTGCCCAATCAGCTGGGATTATCCACGATGACTAACCGTGGGCAGCGACATTTCATTGAATTCTGGGCTCGATGCGGCAACCGAGGTGTTGCGCCGTGATAAAGCTTCAAATACGCCGAGAGCGCCTCACCAGCCTCATCGTTCAATGGCTTGACCTTTTTTGGGACGAAATTGTATGGATGGACAGCGTGCTGTCACCCACTACCAGAAGATTGAGGGGAAATCAAGCCACGGAAGATTGCGGTCCGTGGCCGAGATTCATTGATTTGGCGCATATGATGTTGCATTCATTTGGCGGTGGCAACTGAATGATCTGTCGAGATTGCACCTTGATATCAGGGTGCTGTCAGCTCGTTTCCTTGAAAGTGAGGTCGTCGTGGAGACCCAAGAAGCTTGGGCGAGAGTGGGGTTACTGGGGATGCGAGACATGCGATTCGGGAGCTTCCCCTCGCTACTGCACGTCGTCAAACAGGGGGGCTGAGAGCCAATGAGACTGATATGCCTCGTGGGCATCATGAATTCTGATATGAGGATGGTCCCTTGAAGTTAAGCCTTCCGTGATCACTTCAATCTCTTACACCGATGATAGTCGTCTTCAAATAGATGGCGTGGTGTTCTGGTAATGGAGAGTCTTCGCTGGGAGAACACAGTAAGAAGTAATGGGCTCGCTAAGTCCGATCGGTGTTTGCCGGAGGCGGAACAACTTTATTGCGACCTCAGCTCGCTTATCTTATCTCAAAGATCTTCCCCTCAATATCGGGACCTGCTTTGACCAACCCTACCGGCTTTTCTATATTCAGCCTGAAATCTCCTCAGGTCCTACTTTTGTCCGGTCTTCCTTAGCAGCCAACCCATCTCAAGGAATTCGAAGCCAGAAGGGCTGTTCCTTTCAACTCGTCATAGCTGCCCTCTCATTTGCTCTCACTGCTTCATGTATACCCCGCACCAACCTCAAATAGAACAAGACTCGGTGTTTCTCTGGGGCCCCGCATCTCCAACGATTTCTTTCCTTGACTTATTCCCCTCATTTTCTGTTTTCCCGTGGTACCTAATATCGCGGTGGACATTGCCTCCTGGTCCTCCACTCGCCCGACATCCGGAGACAGTTCCAAGTGGATTGGCTTTGATGTAGTTGTGTTTCCGGTGCAATTTATTTTTCTCTTCATCTGACCTTCTTTTCTGGAAAGTTTCGAGTCGTTGCAATTATCTTGCCTTCGCAGACAGTCCTCTGGTAAAGTCAAAATGGTCCTCCGGTCCATCGCAATCATTTTTGCCATTGCCCAAGTGGCTCTTTCCATTCCTTCACCCAACACTCTAGGCTCTGATTTGACCATATTCATCAACAATGACCTTGCAGGTATGAAACACTCCCCTTTGCCTATGTCATACTGACATATTTACAGGCCCACAAAGTCCATCTGCGGACTCCGGTTTCATCCTCCTCACTCCTCGGTCTCGAGAATCCGCAGCAGCAGACTGTGAAGCCTTAGGCGAGCAATTGTGGGCACCAGAGTTAGAGACATCCAGTATTCAATCAAGCCTCGACTACATATCCTACAATGGCACATACTCGGCAGACCAGCAATACTGGATTGCACCAAGCGGCTCTACACCGAGATGTTTGACAGGGCAAGGACAGGTTGAGAGTAATGCCACCTGCAATCCACACGGGCATCTACCAGTACTTTGTACGCAGTCTGCGCCTTGGTCGAATGAATCATACCAGGATACAGATACACAATGGCAGACGACGGTACATTCAAACAATGAATACATCACAGGGTGCGTGAATGGAGAGATCTAGAAATTACCCCACGTTGATTCACTGCTAATCTCTATCCTCTGCAAGTTTTCGTGACCGTCTCAGCTTCAGATTCCTAGGCATTCGATATGCTCCAGAACCAGCAAGGTTCGCATATTCGCAGCCATACAGCGGGACAGGGAATAATGCCTCTGCACTTGCCTATGGGTCTCAGTGTTTACAAGGCGGCGATGGATCAGAAGACTGCCTGTTCCTCAATATCTGGACTTCATACCTCCCTGCGCATGGAGGAGCACCCAAGGCGGATTTGAAGCCCGTGATGTTCTGGATACACGGAGGCGCATTTGAAAGTGGTACCGCCAACGACCCTACATTTGATGGCGGAAATATTGTCTCGCGTGGCGACGTTGTGATGGTAGCAATCAACTATCGCCTTGGTACGCTTGGATTTCTCGCTCTCGAGGATGGGGTCACAAAAGGCAATTTCGGAATAGCTGATCAGATTAATGCTCTAAATTGGGTTCAGAACAATATCCAGGATTTCGGTGGTGACCCAGATCGTATCACAATCTTTGGCCAATCTGCTGGAGCAGCATCTGTGAGGGCTATGCTTGCCTCACCGAAGACTGATGGCAAGTTCATTGCTGCGATTCCGCAAAGCAACTTGGGTGGAGGCGGATACGGTACGACGTATTCGGCTTGGTTGACTATTGAGGAAGAGATGAGCTTGGTGGGAAATTCAATCTTGGAGGCCACAAACTGCACAACCGCTGTATCGCAAGTTGACTGCCTTCGCGCCTTACCTGCATCAACATTCACTACAGGCACTGCAGCAAACGACGTTGCTAGGTATCTGGTCTTCGACGGTACCTATCTTACCTCGGATCTTCTCCTCAACAGCACCAACCCGCACCCGCTTTCCAACATTCACTTAATGGAAGGCCTCATGCGCGATGACGGTGCGGCAATAGTCTCCTACATCCAAACCACCGATTTGACAACCTCGCTCACCGACGATGGCTTTAATGCAAGCGCCATCGAGGCATCTGATCTCTTCCCCGTCCCGTCTGGTACCAACACCTCACTCGATATCTGGAACGTAACAGCTCGGGTAGCAACAGACACCATATTCCGCTGCATCGACCAAGCAACCGCCTACTCAGCAATTAAACATGACCTCTTTGCCGGGAACCAGTATTTCTATGAGTTCAATCGCAGCTACCAGACCCCAGGATTCGATCCCAATGCTCCTGTATGCGATGCACCTGTCACTCCTGGATACCCTTACGGCAATCCGAATGAAGAATATTTCAAGTGCCATTCTGGAGAGCTGTATTACGAATTCGGGAACCTGTTACGGATGGGTCTACCATTCAGAGACGAGAATGATCAGCCCTTCTCGCAGTTCATCTTGGATTCTTGGACGAGCTTCGCGAGGACTTATGACCCGAATCCAGATATGGAGTATCTGTACGTGAGAGGATATACGAATACGACTATGGAACTGGAGAGAGCTGGTGCTTGGATGCCGGTCAAAGATGGGGATTGGACGATGAGAGAGTTGCAGTGGCCGAGTGAGCAAATGCCGTTCAGGGATGTGGAGCAGTGTGCGAGCTTGGGCTGGCCATTGACTTACTATGAGACGTAGTCAGAGGTCGATGACCATTCAGACAGCCTCAATTCGATTAAACTATTGCTTTCCCAGAAAGTGCTCCTCCGAAATGGAAGCTAGAGTGGCATTTGTTCGAATTAATTTTTGTCTCTTTTTGAATCATCGCTATCAGTTGTCATTTCTAAACAATCATCCGCATTCACTTGTTCAATGAAACTTCAGCAGCAAATACATTCAGATCTCGTTCTTTTCATTGCTATTAGGACGTCGTATCTCAGGCGCTTTTCATATAAATACCTCTCTTCCAAGCCTTTTCTTTCTTTCCTTTCTCACCCAACCACCCACCGAGAGATCAAAATTACTCATGGCAAGTCAAGAAGAAATCGACGAAGCACTTGAACTGCATAACTCCGCACGGCGTGAAGCTCCCGGGGTCGGTCGACCAGATCTCGAGTGGGATGAAGAGCTTGCAGAGCATGCACAACAAATGGCCGATCGGCTGGCTCGGTCGGATGCGAACAATCCTAATCATGATCACCGACTTTTAAACCGGCTGAAGCAGGGCGAGAATTTGTACTAAAACTATGGCGATCATGGAGGTGGTGGAAGACACGGCAGCGGGCACAGGAGATCGAGTGGCCAGCATGGGAGTAGCCATCATCGAAGCAGCCGTCATGGCAGTTACCGTGATGGGCGCTGTAGCCCCGTGGATTCATATTGAAGCAGCAGACATCATAGCAGAGGCCATCAAAGAGACGTGTGACTTGAATGTGGCCATCCTTGGATTTGGAATCCGGCGATGGGCGTCATAGCAACCGCCACGGAAGCGAGCGCTCATCGTCTTTTAGTGGACGTTCCGGCGGCGGCTACCATTCTCTAGAAGAAAGACAAGATTCAGCTTTCAGACGCGCAATAAACAGTTGGCTCGAAGAGAAACAGATTTACAAGGAAGAGACGATCTCGAGCCGTAATATGGGTGGTACAAGTAGAAGCAAAGAGGTAGGGCATTATACGCAGATGATATGGCCGAGTACAACATCCGGGGTGGGGGGGATGGCGAAGGCCACGTCGAGGAGTGGGTAAGTGTATGTGGTGGCAAGGTATAGTCCGGAAGGAAACTTTGATGGGCAGAGTGCGTACCGCTCTTACTGTCCACCTGCGAGTTGAAGCGTGAGTGAGAGTGATTAAAGAGGAATGGCAATGTAAAGAAGGGCTAGGAAGGACGAGGGGACTTGCAGGTATGAGTTGGTGACAGTTTGTCGAAGAAATATATAACCTGTTCAACTACTAAGAAAATCTCTCCAGAAGTCTTGCCCCAGATATAAATGAGGTAAAGATTTACGTCTACTGCCCATAGTCGTTGCTGCTCGCGTTGGAGCCTGTGATGACGGTCATGTGACCAAGTGTAGTCCAGCCCGAAGCTTCTAATTTAGACCCTTTTGGCTTTTCTCTCTTTCGATAAAAGACCATCACATCCCTCAGTGTTCCTCCCCACCTTCAGCAATGTCCCGTGCAATTGTAACTTCTGCCATTTTACGGCTTCCATCATCATCCAGTCGACGATCTCCAAGTTCTCTGTCTGACATTTCAAGACTACACTAATGCCTGACACCAAGCTCCGAGTCGTTCATGTTGTTCATTGGGTCTAAACGGTGTGAAAGAATGATCCGCGCAAAAGTCATGTAGCTTACCATCTACCACGTGACTCGTTCTGTTTCTCAGCTTCGCAATCGCCAGGTAAGCACCGGGAATAGCCAAGAGGACTGCTAGAAGCCCGAAGACAAATCCGTACACAGCAACAGAGTCCCATTGTTGAGGTTGAAAGACTGGACTTGGAAGGGGCGTTGCGGTGAAGATTGTCGAGGCTTCGGTGGTGAGAGTGTGGTTGAGGAGCGAGTCCACCATACTTCTGGTTGTGAATTCGAAGTGTTTCTTCAATTTTTGCAACAAAAAGAGAGGTCAATTGAATTTTTTCCCTCTGGAAATGGATCATGGTTTGGAAGAAGCATTCAATGAGAGAGGTCTCGACATTATATCTCCTCCTAATTCCAAGCGGCGCGATACTTTTCTCTCCGGCAAACTTCGAAAGAAGCCTCATCAGTGTGCGAACCACAATTCAATTGATACTAAATCACTGTCCTTCCCGCGTATTTCCTTGACGGATATCTCTCACCAGAGTGATTTTTGATTTTGGCAGCCTTCTCAACAACGGAAACAGTTGAGTATCAATTGTTTCGAAATATATTTGCAGGGGTAGATGTTAGAAGTTGCATTCCCAGCCGCTTGGCACCTACAAGACACCATGAGTGGACGCCACAATGGGCTGTGCTGGCCTATGCCGGCATAATCAATTAACTAACAATTGAATATCAATAATCTAGCGATTATGAGTGGCTCGCCTGGGACGCATGCGTGCTTGCTTCTCTGGCTGCAGCTAGGCAAGGCGGTGTTCGTGGAGGGGAGCATTTCGTATTAATATTGAATCAATTCCCAAACCAGAGGAGAACTGTTCTCCGCCATCAATATTTCGTTTGACCTTTTCGCTTACTGTGTCCAGGTTGAGCGAGTAAAGAGAGAAAATCTTTGCCGTGAACAGACTGAGCCGTTGGCAATCCAGAACGGAGATGCCTTGCGGCAATCGCGACCATGATCATCCTCATTGGCCAACAGAGGGCGAGCATCGGCTCGTTATTGAGCCATGTGAGACGCAATGCGGGTGGTGCAAATACGAGGCAAAACTTGCAAATAATCTTCGAGTCGTGAGGTGGACTGTTTCAATGACTTTCCCAATTGCTGACAAATGTTCAGCACGCTCACCGACACGTCAAGAACCCAAACGAAACCGCACTTCACAGAATCACGATAGGAAAAGGGAAAGCTGGTCGGAAAAGGGTGTAAGTCTTCCGTCTTGTGGGAGTGATGCGATGCTAATGAGAAACCCAGCCAGATGGAAAGGAGACGGTTTGTGGCATCTGATCCTGACAATGGATCCTCGGAACACTTTATAGCCAAGAATCATACAGAGGAGTTAGAGGGTAATACTACAGGGCCGGAAGTCAGTGACAAGATGTCGCACGCAATAGCCAATCAAGAATCCCGTCAAATGCCCTCAAGCTCCCTCCCCGCTTCTAGAGTCCCGGCCAATCGAAATGGAAGTCAGTTTACGAAGCCACTCAGTCAACAGCGCAATACTCCACCTTCTCCCAACTCAAATAGTAACTATGATCAGTTGCCTGGCATAGGCATGACTCATCGCAGCGTAGCCCAAGAGCAATCGCAACAAACGCCACAGAAGGCGCACTGCGAGCAAGCAGCTATTGGCTTGCTCTTAACGCACACCAATCCTCAATCGCACATGTCGCCTCTACCGAGAATTAACTTGATTGAATCGTCCAAGTCGCACCTCTTAATGAGTGGCATGAACGAGACCCAAGATACAAGAGATAGAAGCGAGAACCAGCAGTCTGCATTTTCTCCTTACCATACACCGAATTGGGAAACCTTGGCACCTTCTCAAGTTAGACCTCTGCCGTCCACTGCGACCTATCGGCACGAAACACAGGAGCAAGAGGACAGGGGCTACGTTAATTCTGAATTTGGATTACAGAAATCAGTTCAACTTCAGTTGCCGCGCCCATTTAGCTATCCCATCAGTTCCTCAAACGGTGATCGAGGATTGAGTGAGAATCCATCAGTGGTGGGAAGCCCTTCCAAGGAAACATCACCGGACTTCGTTCCAATTGCACGAGATACGTTTTATGGAAGTTCTGATGATGAAAATTATGAGCCTCGGATCCCCAGAATCTGCCAAAGACAAGAAAGGCCAGATGCCCCAAGAATCCATCTGGCACAGGACGGGCCTTATGTTCCCAAGAACCCTCCAGCACAACTTTCCGTGGGAGAAGCCTTGGAATCGGAATCACACTGCAATGCTCCTGATAGCCTCGAGTACCGCACCTGTAAAAAGGCATTCCGGACCCTGATTGAGTTGCAGTATGATGCTCGAATGGTTTTCGATGATCGACCGGGCTAACAAAAGGCAGGCAGCACAACCGCACGCTCTGGAGGCATGTTAGCTGCTCGGTCCCAGGATGTCCCCGCATCGAGAGTTTTTGTGAATGGGACGACCTGGACAGGCATACCAAATCCGAGCATCCCCATATTGCAGTATTGCCCTTGTATAAGTTTCGCTGCCACATTATTGGTTGCGAGTTTAAAACGCTGTGGTGGGACTTAAGCTATTTCCGCAGCCACCTTGAACGTGTTCACGGAGATATCTTGAAGAGCGATGAGGATTATGAGAATTTGATACAATGGTAAGTGAATGGCTCCAGGTCAAAACCTCTAATCAGAATGTGTATGTTGATTCATGAATAGGGGCGGTTCCTTGAATTGTCGGATTCAGTACCGAAACGGCATTTTTACCCCTTATTTTAGTGCCCCGCAAGCACTACCCCTTTCGGCTAGCTAGGACTTGTTTTATTAGGTCTCATTGACTAGGACTATCACTATATACTCTCAGTCAGTCCTTACATAGAAATGTAGACATCTTTCCCTTCGCATCACAACCACTCCGCAATCACGTGACTATTTGCTCGATATGAATTCTGTACTTTGTGTCCAGGGCAATGAATGAACTCTGAGCGCGCTGTCAATGCTAAGAGCGTCACTGAGGAAAACACCAATACACCTACAACAATATTAAAGGAAAGCATGTGCCACAATCAACCAGTCAAGGCTCAACAGATGATTCACACATTCGGCTGCATTTACATTGAGATCAGATCTTCTCAACCTTCCTTGTGACTCCTCATCGTCTTAACTTCATACAAATGCATTTCTCTCTCATCTCCTTCTCCCTTAATTTTTTAAGGACATATACTATCACGCATCAAAAACAACATGGCAATCAACGAAATTCTCGAAGTTCACAATAAAGCTCGACGCCAGGCACCTGGCGTGCGGCACTGGGACCTGAAGTGGTTTGCAGAGTTGGCTGCCTCTGCCCAGCGGTGGGCAGATCACCTCGCCCGCCAAGATGGAGGGGCTGATCACGATTTGCATGGTGGGAGAGTAGGGAAATTTCAAGGCGAGAATATTTCGTTCGTTGGAAGAGTTGGTGGAGCGGGCGGGCAGTATGGAGGGAGTGGAGGGTTTAGCGCTGTTTCTGAACGTTTGTTTGGAAGCGGTTATGGAGGTGGCTATGGAGGTGGTTATGGAGGCCCTTATGAAGGTCTTTACGGGGGACTCTATGGGGGTCTTTCTGGAGGCCCTTATGGAGGTGGATACCGGTTCGACAGTGGATTAGGGGCTGTATTTCAACAAATGGGCGGATATCAAAATTTCGGTGGCGGAGGCGGTGGCGGTGGCGGTAGCAGTCGAGGTTATGGAAGGTTCGTGCATTCTGAGCAACACCATTCTTCTGGACGACACCAATCTTCTGTAGGGCATCATCTTTCTTCGAGTCCCCGTCAAGGCCCGAGTTCAGCTGGACAGGAATCGGTAGATTCGTTTAAGGTGGCCTTCAAGCGATGGGTTACAGAAAGGAAAATTTATCACGGCCAGGCGATCGAAGATGTTGGATCCGCTGGGACTTCATCAGGTCCAATGGTTGGCCACTATACCCAGGTGGTATGGCCCACAACAGAAGAAGTGGGAATGGCAAAAGCGACGTCAAGGAGTGGAAAGACCTTTATTGTAGCGAGGTATTCTCCAGTTGGGAATTACATAGGTAAGAATGCGTATCAGGGATAAGATCCCAGGGACGGTTAAAGCTGGCGGCGGTAGGGGAGATCTGAACAATGTATCATAACATACTGCAGCATCGCAGAAGTATAAACGTCTTGCGCTGTGAATAGAGTCTCCTGAGGCAAACGGAAAAGAGATACAGTTTCAAGAGAAGTTGTAGAGTCCGAGCCCGAGGATGGTATTCTCAACGTGGGGTAAATGCGGGGCAGAAAAAAGCTTGATTCAGACACCCTCGACACTTCATGAGTTTTCGTCCGCGCTGCTTACATCCTCGGAGGTAATACGTTGATACAACACCCTTCATGGTACTTGATAATCGGCAGTTCTAACTTGACATTCATTCCAAACTTTCGTGGGTCAAAATCTTTTTGACAAATCAAAATGTTCTGCCAGAACCCAGAGAGACTGACGGGGTAAAGAGACGGACAGCAAATAACGATAGAACACGACTCTTGTTTCCTTTTGTGTAGCTACTTTACATGCCAGTGTTCTAGTCATTATGATGACCCACAAATGGCACCATGAACCAATTAATTCAGAGTACTTCATCAGGCTGCAGAACTACAACGCCCGATGCACGTCAAATAGGCGTGTTTCGAAGCAAGAGCACTCGTGGCGGTGGCTTGCCAATCCTCTCAGGCTCTGACGATCCTCCGCAGAATCGGGGTCCAAAAACCATCCCACTGTGGTCTGGGCGCTTCAGGAACAACGTGGGTACCACACCCTGCAAATGCAGGGTCTGAACGTGCTTACCCTTCCATTCGTCAAGCCGGCAGACCCCTTAAGCCCTACTGCCGGCTCGGTGCCGAGGCCCGCTAACGGCGATCTCTCACTGGCGCGTTATCTCTTGCATGAAACAACGGCTGATGTGTTCAGCACACGCATCCTTCCAGACCTTCATCTTCCCTCATCATCGCAAAAGATTGCTCGATGCGACGGTGCCACGCAGAAGATAAAAGGACCAGGCCGATTTTGCTCCTGAGTGCTCCGATCACAAGCTTTGCGGAGAAGGGAATCCTTCCTCTAAGATGCGCCTATTCTTCTTCGAGGTGGGGAGTCCGCGCTTTGGACGAGTCAGGAAAGTGTCACCTGCACGTCGGCGTAAAGGATAAGTAAAAAGCGACTTCAGTGTGACTGTCTGCAGAAGGAATCACACGTTGCCCTCGGAATCATCGTCAAATGGCAGCAGACTTCTTTTTAACTGAGGGATTCAGTGCTGAAACTCGCGCCGTCGGAGCCCTGTAGCCTTATGATTTCTCGTAAAGTCTCAAGGGTCTTACCAATGGGACGCTTTCTGCTCAGCAGCTGCAGTCACACTCACCCACGATTTATTCAGCTTCCAGAATTCCTTCTGACATTCATAAGTACAGCGATCTTTCCTATTCTCAGGCATACATTATTTTGAGTTTTCATTCAAGTCGCTCCTTAGTCCTCGTTATGCATTTCACTCCTTCAGCTCTTACTCTCTTTGCGCTTATAGCCTCGCCTGTCCTCGCCTGGCTTCCAGGCGAGCACAAGGAGATCTATGCTCGCGATGGCACCAATACGTTCAACAACACAGCTCTAGCCACGGATCCTAACTCCAAGAGATGGCTTCCTTCGTCTGGCAAAATTCGCGGCGTCAACTTAGGTTCCATGTTTGTGTTTGAACCATGGCTTGCAGAAACCGAGTGGTCCAATATGGGCTGCGCAGGTCAAAACTCAGAGTTCGATTGCGTCTCAGCCCTTGGTCAGACCCAGGCCAACACTGTCTTCCAAGCGCATTGGAATACATGGATCACGGAAAGTGATATCACTCAGATGGCTAGCTATGGGTTGAACACGATTCGAGTGCCGGTTGGCTACTGGATGATGGAGAGCATCGTTTATGACAGTGAGCACTTCCCTCAAGGAGGTATCTCGTACTTGGAGAGCCTATGTGGGTGGGCAAGTGATGCGGGGTTCTATATTATCATCGACATGCATGGAGCTCCTGGAGCTCAGGTTGCACAAAACCCAGATACTGGACAGGTAAGCAGCGCCTCGGCGATGTCGTCTCTATGCTCCTAACCATTCTCTACCTCATGGTACTTCTCATCTTCGTGAACTCTACTGACTGGATTCAGTATGCTCCAACACCTGGCTTCTACGTCGACTACCAGTACTCACGTGCCGAGCAATTTCTATCCTGGCTCACCAATCTCATTCACACGACTACTGCATTCAGAAATGTTGGAATGATTGAGATTGTGAATGAGCCTGTTCAGAACACGACAACTGTTGCTACCATGCTCTCTGACTATTACCCCGCTGCTTATGCCGTAAGTACTGTACATCTCGCAGTGTTCGAAGTGCATTGCTGAGAAATCACAGGCGATCCGAAGTGCCGAGTCAGCTCTCGGTGTCTCAGCAAACAACTACCTCCACATCGAAGCCATGAATGAACTCTGGGGCTCAGGCAACCCGAATCAAGACATGACAAACACATATTTCATGGCCTATGACGATCATCGGTAGGCTTTCCCTCTCTTCTGCGCCTTGAGCCCTGCTGACAGCCTCAAGCTACCTCAAATGGGACACCTCAGTGACCGTCTCCCAATCAGCATATATCACCAATTCATGCGACGACAACCGCAACTCCGACAACGAGTCACCCACCATCGTAGGCGAGTTCTCTCTTTCCGTTCCAGATGACGTGCAATGGACGTCTGGCTGGGACCCCAGCACACAGCAAGCGTTCTATACGAATTGGTTTGCGGCTCAAGTCACGAGCTATGAGAAGTATACTAATGGTTGGATTTTCTGGACTTGGAAGAGCCAGTTGGGCGATTATCGGTGGAGTTATCAGGATGCGGTTGCGGCTGGAGTGATTCCAAGTGCGATCGCAAATGTGAATACGGCGGCTTGTAACGGATATTAGGAGAGCCATGATGATTGATGAGGTGGCTGTGGACCTGCATGGCGGTCTGGAGTTACGCAGTCATTTATTTTGGAGCGCTGATTTTCTTCTTTCACTTCTCTGTTAATATTATTGGGCAGATTTAGGGTGAGGAAAAATATTTTGCAACGTGACCAGTGGCACGAGACTTAATGCTGATGTGCTTCATCGTGATGCTAGATCGCGATTCTGGACACGACTCTTTCTTGATTAGGAAGTTTGTGGCCGTCGCTGACAAGGCCGAAACTTCTCACTCGCTGTCTCCAACTCTCTTCATGTCTATCTCAAATGCCATGAGATGATTAAGCGGATGTTCTTGGTATGGAAGCTTTTTTAGGTACCTTCGAATTTTAGAGGCCTCTAAGTAACGGCCAAGAAAATCTGTACCTTGGTATGAAAGTCTTCATTCTAAATCTCCGGCCGCCCCTGTATAGTACTTTTAGCGAATGACCCCCGAAATGGAAAAGGCCCAGGGTCCTTACTCGCTAAGGCAGGCGCTATTTTAGTTGGAGGCTTAAGGGAACGACGCCTCATCAGAACAACTTTCCTTCTTCCCCAATACAAAATATTTCTATAACGATGATCTTCTGAGACCATGCGCGACACCGTTACAACTTGATTGGACATCTTTCTTGCTGTTCGCTATACCGATCCTCAATCATAATGTCACCAACTTTACTGATGTCACGGAGGTTCTTTCCGAAGAACATGCAAGCCAATGTACGAAACATCGCACAAGCCTTGCCAAATGGGTCTGTACCTGAGATCCAGTCTGAGATTAATTGCCAAATCAGTAATATTTCGCGTACTTCTGGGTTTTTGCACGCGACGAACGATGGAATGAATCAACGAAGATTGCAGCACGATTGATCGATAAAAGTTATCGTAGCATCTTACACTGGCATGGAATGTACAGTACGTAGGTACTTGTACAAATAACTGCTCTCGTGGTGATCTTGACCAACGCTAACGCAACACTCCGCACCCAGCGCAATTCAAGAAGAAAACAATGGGTTGAGGAAATTTGCCAAGACCCGTTGTAATGCCTCGTAATGCTTATCCACTCGTTTTCGAGGATAGGTGCTTTCTTTTGAGCCGCCATCGAACCGACTCCAGGTTCCCGGATGAGCCGACCTACGGGGCGTTGAAATATTGAACGTCATGGCACGGGTGTCTTTTTTTTCTCTGAGTCGAGTCGGACTATCACTCATACTGATGTTCTGGAACCTGGCGGCTGGGTTTTTTATATATTCACCTTGCACTCCCGCTTCTTTATATCTTTTCCTTCTCTCCACCCCTTGCTCTTGTCAATCTTTTTGAAGCATTTAATTTGGTCACATACTCGCCACGAAGTTTTCACGGATCATAGGTCGTTTGGCCATGTTGAGAGCGGCCTTCCTCGGAGAATGCTTATCTACTGCCACCGACTCTCTTCAGGATGTGGTAAGTGTGAGCCCAAAAGTCAAAGCATCTCAATATCTAATCTTCAGATAGGATGCTCCCCAGTCAGGCTATTTGCCAAACCGCAACATGAACCCTTCTAAGTCCTACGCCATCTCATGGAAGAACACGTACAATACCAATGAGGTCTTCTACGCCGAACCTCTCGTTTAGACTCCATCTTCAGGTGCCCACGAGTTGGTTATCCTTGTCTCCAACCAGAACAGCCTTCGAGCAGTGGATGGTATTACTGGAGCCCTGACAAATACACGAATCCTCAACCCGCCCTTTCTTTCAGCGGATGCCTCATGCGGTGACATCCCAAATACTATCGGTATCACCGGCTCCCCAATCATTGACCCTGCAACATATATCATGTACTTCTTTCCCAAGGGGTATAAGAAGGGCGTCTCATCTGAGGAGCGATCAATGGCGAGTATCTATTCTATGCCGTCAACCTGCCAAGTTTCTCCGACGTAGCTGGCTACCCCGTCATTATTGATAGCCATAGCGCCAACAATGACCACACTCGCTATTTCATGGGAGGTACTGTTCTCCAGAGACCATCGCTTGCCATGATCGGTGACTCAGTTGTCGCTGGATTTGGTGGACACTGCGATAACTTCAACTACACTGGCATGCTAATAGCTGTCAGCAAGACCACTGTTACTATTACCAATATCCAAGCAATGGGAGCGGCTCCTGGAGCTCCTTTACCCCAAGCTCTCAACATCCTTACTCAAGGTGGTGGAAACGCGGGTATTTGGATGTCTGGCACGGGCATCGCTGCCGATGTTCCCAACGACCGCGTTTTCTTGGTTACTGGGTAAGTAAATATCTTCTATCCCGTAGAAAATGTTTCTGGCTTTTTGGAGCAATCCCTGCGGGGCTGGACAGAACAGGTATTCCACATCGGAATGTCGACATGAGAATCTCTATTTCTGTCTTTGGACCTGAGCTACGGTTCCTTTAACCTGAGCCGTAGAGGAGCATTCATGAGCACGGCCTGAGCGCACGCCAAGTAAGCCTGAGCATGCTCATATTATTAGTCAGAGGGGCTCATTCTGGCTCCCTTATGGCCCGGCTACACTTTCCTTGTCTTCTCTCTACAGGCGGGTCCCATCTTAGCTCTGACCGGGATCCCTTCAAAACTATGCCGAATGAATCGGGGAACAAGTAGGGGGGATTTCCTAGCTTGGAGAGGGGTTAGAGTGGCCTGAGATAAGAGATACCAGAGCCAAGGCACAGGGTGTATTTCGTCAGGTCTCCTCTGGGTTTTCACGGAGAGATATGGATGAAGATTTAGACGACGTACCTCAATGAACGTTCCTCAATCGCCTGCTGCGACGGAAAGCAAAATCAGTTTCTGCACTGCGGCAAAAACTCATAGAACTCTCTCCTGAGAAATTTGAGAAGCGCGAGCGAGCTTTGAATTTCTGACGAAATGCAATCCTGGAACAAGAGAAAGAATACAAGAATTCATGTTCAGACCGCCTAGAACACAACGTAAAAGCACAACAACCTGCCTTCAAAAAAGAGTATACTACTCTTCACGCTTACGAAGAGGCAGAGAACCTCCCGCTTGAAGATCGCATTCTGCTATACGATCCAGAGGAGAAATACTGCGAGCATCTTTCGCAGCTCGAGGATCAAAGCAGCGTGTAGTGTTTCACTTGTGATGGCAGCTGTGAGGTTGAGATTAAGAGTTTGCCTTGTGGTGATGCGATTCATGATGGATATTTTAGGGGATGGTGGGAGTGTTATTTGAGGGAGGGATTAAGGTGTCCCCTTTGTGAGAGGAGGTTTGAGGTTAGGGTTATGCCTGAGTTTCGTGTTGGGGGACTGGGTTGTGGGAGGGACTGGAGGAGTATGTTCCGTTTTGGCGGGGACGGATAGGGATGGGTAGTGAGATTTGGTGCTTCTGCGATTTATTAACTTTATATATAAATGTGCTCCGAGTTAATTTGGAGACAGGAAAATTAAACAAATTGTAGTTGAAGGTGGCACATTCGCAGAATCAATCGTCAGATCAGACCAGTACTATGTTCGTCAACTGTGTTTCATCGAATTCATCCCCATCCATCATTCCATGAACAACCGCCGGTCCTATAACAATCCAAGAATCTGAGCTGTAAAGACTAACACGTATCACCATAGGAACACTCACTCCGGGAATAAGCGCCACCATATCGCCTTCCACCATCCCAGGTGGTCCAATCCCGATATGGCCACTGTCGAGGGCGAATAGATTCCTCTTCTCTGCCAGCCGCTCACAGGTCTTTGTGAAATACTCGGAGGCTGTCCGGTCCAGTGCAAGACGTCTCAACATATCGGCGGCTTCCGCATCAAGGTCATTGGCTTCTCCGGGTTGCATTCTCAGTACCTTGAGGGACAGGACGAAAAATTTCTCAAACCCTTCGAAGTCATCAGGTTCACTTTGCTGAGAGAAGCCTTCTAAGATGTCGAAGGCCGCACGGCGCCCGATGTCATATGCGGGTGTCAAGGGTGCCTTTTCTCTCAAGATTGAGAGCCATCGTAGTACGATCATGATCATCTTTCTTGCAGGATCTTGGTTTATTGGGTTCTCTGTGGTGTTCTCTTGGGTCGTGGTGTCCCTTGCCGTGATCTCGTGTCCCATGTCGTTTTCCGTGGCACCTGTGTTGGAAGAAACTCCCTCGAACGGCCCAGAACAGAAGGTAATCATAGCACGTAACTGTACCTCGACATGAAGTTCAGCTCCAAGAACTCGAATCTGGGGAGTGGATCTTAGGGTGGCGCTCGGTAAGGCTTCAGGGGTGTACCTATACGCAGGAGGAAACCAGGAGTCCCGGATAGCAGTTTCCCAATTTGGTACCCAGGTAGGTTTATCGAATCGATCTGGGGACTCACCCGCATCCATCAATAAGTGAATGTATTCGGGTCTCCAGTTGAGAAAGTCGCTGTAGAGATCATGATAAGCGTGGCCTGGAGATTTCTCATAGTCGACAGGTGTGAGACTGAGCCCAAGGGTTTCCAGAACACCATGCAAGGCGTATACTCTATCCCTGGGGTTTGAGGCATGACGTTCGTACAAAGACTGGAGTATCCCTTTAGTGATCGTGTCAGATGTACGGTCTGCGTCCGAGGCGTCGTATATGGAAGACAGCACTGGACCAATGTAGTCCGGGTGCCAGAAACGACTAAAGTGCCTCATAGTCGGAACCCATACGACAATGATCACCACGATAAGGAAGTAGCATGGGGGAGGCAGGTATATGAACATCAAAACGATTGGTGTTAGGAGCGTTATGATGTAGAACTTCAGGCTCGGGTAAGGATCGACCGTTGTGTAAACCGAGGCGAAAACGGAAGCGTAGAACGCAACAGGAGCTTCTCTGGACACCCCACCTAGCCTCCTCAGCTGTCTTCCATTCCATTCTGTTCCACGGCCCACATGCATCCAGATATCAATCAGGGTTTCCCAGTTGGTGTAGCTCTTGGGTAAAACAAAGCTCCCGTCAATGATACTTCGTCTCTCACTGTGTTGCGGTTTGCGAAGGTACTCCAGGCCGGATAGAAAGTCATCCCAAGTCAGTCGCCCGTGACCACAGAGCAGAATTGGAGTTTGCGCAAGGATTATTTCCTGGAAGGTCCAAGACCGAGAAATCCAAGGTTGTGACAAGACTTCGTCGAGATCTTCGGGCCGATATTGTTTCCAGACATACTTTTGGCCCAAATATCGATCTACACGATAACATATTAGCATACTAGTAGTAAGCTTTGGTTTAAAAGAGTATTAACTCTATGAAGTCTTGCTTACCACGGATCCTTAGGGGGTTCCATGATATGTCAGCTAGTTTCAAAATCACATTCATAATACTAGTCGCCCTAGGCGAATTCGACACAGCAGGGACTCCGATGAGGGCCATTCGGAGCCTCGAAGCCCTGTTGAGACAGGCGAATGCCTCGTCAGACATATAGTTCCCCTTCCCAAGCCAAATGTAGACATGTGATGCCCATGAATACACCTCTCCCATCAACTGAATTTGGGAGCTGCGCTCAACCATGTCCGCCTGATTGATACAGATAGCGTCCACCCATATTGTAACCCGAGATTCACTCTGACACCGGATTTCGCGTAATGCATCTCGGCAGTTCGTTGAGATGTTGACAGAGACACCATTGCATGTGATGGTATCACTTGGCGAGGAAAAAGTTCCCCAGACGTACGAAAGCGCCGTAAAGTGCGGTGAGCGCTTAAGCGAGACGACTTGCAGTTTTCCGGTCAGCGGTGCATCGAAGGACCTGGTTTGATCGAGACGGAGGAGGCGAATGGACCTGTTTGAGGTTGATAATTCCAGAGATTTATAGAGCTGTGAGGTCCACGGGTCCTGGTGAGGCTCTGGGGTTATCTGAGGCATCTCATCCTGGATTGTCTCCAGCCTTGTCATATCAATAGTAAAGTCCGCCATGGCTAGCTCTGATATGGTACAAGGCTTTCGTATTCCAGAAAGATCATATTATCTTCCACTTGAGGGAGGTTAGGATGGGTTTATTCTTTCTTTTGCGCAAGGCTGGATGGTGTTGTCAACCGCACAGTTTGCCAAATCTCGTGCGTTAGCATGCAGAAATAGGGCGCATCACGTGATGATGATTGAGCGCCTACAGTGCTAAGCAACGGGATTTAAGTGGTAAAATAGTCGGAATTTATACTAATAGAGCATATAGTCAGAGTTGTTAAATAGTTTCAGATACTATCTAATTCTAAGTGTTAGAAATAGAGAAAACTCTGCTCGCTTATATAATAAGGGGATAAACCTCATTCGGCTAATAGAAGAGAGCAATCTGTTCGATCACGTGAATGAAAAATCCAACGGAGTGGAAACGATATTATAACCTGAGGTACGGAGGTCGCGGCCAAAAGTCTTGTCCTGGCAGGGGTGTGCGCCACATCTCGCGTAGACTAGCGCACTCTGGCCATGCAACGGGCATAGTGTCTAGGAAGCCTGAAGCCTCTGTGGTTATAGTGATCGTTACAGGCATTAGCCCCTGAAGTGAAGCCCTGAAAAGCCTGGAAGAGCTTAATTTTATAGCGTTCCCTCGTTGCTATGCAACCTATGTGGCGTTTCAGCAAGACGTGGCGCTGTACCCTGCCAGGACAAGACTTTTGGCCGCGACCTCCGTAAAATATTCTAGGATATAGCGAAATATATTCAGCCAACATATGTGACTGCAAATCACATGACCTTATCGAGGGTTACTTCTCTACACTACGCTCCTAGATAGTCATTTTTATATTTTTGTATTTCGCGCAAAGACAAGCAGACAAGGATAACTATTCAGAGATGTATAGTAGTGACAGAATTCGGACCTCTCGCTTGGTAAAGGGGGTCCTTTCGAGCCCTTCGTTAAAAGTTGACGATTTCTGATGATGTATTAACAGGGTGAGCAGACCTGAGTAGACCTGAGCTGGCCTGGGCAAGGCGGCGCTGGTCACGTGAGCATAAGTGTCGACATTCCGATGGTATAACAAGGGTTCTGCAGGTGGTCCAGAAAGCGGAAAAGTCTACCTCAGCCCGTCAACCCCACCAGCGGCTCTCTTCAGCAGCAAGATTACTTCGAGCCATATAATTACGATACTCTTAATGGCGGTGACAGACTTTGGTCCATTTGGTGTTGCTCTGCTTGACCCAACTACGTTCAAGGCTTCTACCCTCGGCTGCATTGCCATAGCAAGTGGAAAGTGCGGTATTGTGTACGTTTTGAATGCTGATAGCCTTGGTGGATGCAAGAATGGTATGAGAAATTTCTCCCATTTACTTAATCATCTGCTAATATCCATGTAGGTCCTGGTAACACCGATCTCGGTAAGACTGGGGCAACTTCACTGGTACTGGCTATTCCCAGTTACCTAAACAATTACCCCTAGCACCAACTCCATCTTCAGCGGTGTCGGAAGCTACCCACTCGAGGGCGGCTATTTCTAGTACGTCTCTCCACTCCCAAAGCTCCTCTCCCTCAACTAACACTCCTCCCAACGTCAACCCACCGGCGACGTACTCTATGCCTACAAGTGGAACGGCTCCTCGTTCTCCCTCACCGGCAAATCTGCGCTCACATTTGCTGGCAAGAGCGCCCCAGCCGTGACTACCAACGGCGGCGCAGCAGGTACCGGTATGGTCTGGCTTGCCGACGTCAACCATGGCGCTGTTGCGTATAAAGCTGTTCCGGTGGGCGGTGTCTTGCAGCCTATCACGATGCCGGTTACCCCTGGTATGACGAAGGATAGACGTCCTGCGTTTGGAAACGTGAGGGTGTATACTAGCGGCGGTGCAACTGTTATTACTGTTGCTTAAGTGGCGGTTGGTAAAGAGAAGAAGGACGTGTACCTGTGGAGTCTGGCGCGGAGGAGGAAAAGTTGGATGTTACTAGGTCTGTGAAATTGACTTGGTCTTCCACTTGATGATTGTTAGCTTCTCGTGTTCATTAAGCAGTCTTGTAATCCAACGAGACTGGATTAATATTAATGTAATCATACCTGCGACGATACTCTGAGTGATCGATTGAGATTCCAGGCTCTTCCGACTGACTTGCTTTGCATCTTGATAGAATCGTCTCGAGGGTTGGTCCCAGCTTTCGTCAAAAGATTCGAATTTGTTCAAGCTCATCCGGTGAAGCTGGCCATGCTTCTCCATGCATAATTCCATGAACGTAAGCTTCTCCAATCAATGTATAGCCTTCTTCTGGAGAGTCTCGAGGCCGCAGAACAACTGGTATATGACACCCTGAGAGCAAGCATATGGCGTCTCCAATTTTTGCCCGGCGATGTGTTAAGCCAACGTACCCTTTCTGAGTGGTTATCAATTGGCGAGGCTGAGTAGGCCCAAGTTTCATTCCCTTGGAGAATAGGAGGATGCTTCCCAACGCGATCTCATCATCTCGACGATCCCCTGGTCGCGGCGGCGACGATATACATTCGAGGTCTTCCTGCTTCCAACTATTCTCGTAGGAGTCGGCCCACTCCAGAATCGACTTGCCGTATACTACTAAAGAAGCCACCTTTTTTGGATAAGCAACTTGTTGTTGTTTCATGAGCAACCTGCCTTCTTTCGAGAACAATTGGCTGAAGTATGCAGCGAATGGAGGTGGAGGCTGTGAGCAGGAGGAACCACTTCTCCAGAAATCCATCAAAAGGGTACGCCAAATTGCGTTGTACGTGTTCCGCTTCGAACCATAAACTGCCTGAGACTGGAGCTCGGCATTACCGTCTTGTGTGGTCTTGAACGAACCCGAATGACTGATCCTGTCAAATACAAGCCCATTACAGAGCAACCCTCGGCGGTCTTGTGTAAACGCAAGTGTATCGCATATACCTGCACTGGCCTTAAAGAGAGCCTCAAATGCCACTGACTCTGACAAGATACAAGGTGAAAAGGAGGCACTATCCCAGAAATGCAGCCAGTCGGGAACCCACGATGGAACGATCCGAGTGCGGTTTGCATGCGTACCCATGCTGGTTTTGAGTATTATTGAAGTCAGGGAAGCACTGTTCAGAAGCATCCTTACAGTCATGTGCCACACAGCAACATCAATAGGTACGTCATAATCCGGATTTAACAAGTCCTCTGGTCCACCATGACAAATTCCAAGAACACCATATATTCTGTCATGCATAACTGAGGCCTCAAAACGGAAAGTGATCCGGAGGCAAAGACTGAGGTCCAGTCCAGCTTTGCTTTTCAGATACCCATCTCTGATTATCCTCAGCATTGAAATATTCAGGTACCCAAAGTCGTTGTTGATAGGCCGAGATTCGACATCAGCCAAACAATTCATTCCCTCAAATAAAATGCCAAGAGGAATGCTATGTTTTCCCCAAAAGACTTTCACCTGTCGAGAGAGGGCCAGTTCCTGAATAATCCAGGTTCTAGACCAGTATGAAAGATCACACAGTGCTTCGAGAGCTTTTTTCTCCAAATATTCGGACCGCGTATTACGAAATCGTCTGCAAAATTCCGTATATGCCTCTCGTGGTTCTTTAGAGTTGAGGAGTCTCAAAGCCTCAAATGCCCGATGCGCAAATGCTCGAGTGTCCATACCAAGCCAAGCGATGGTTTCCGTGGCTTGGGAATAAATATCCCTCATCTTCCAGATTTGCTGACTTTTCTCACTCTTGTCCAGTTGATTGATACAAATAGCATCAACCCAGATCAAATCGACACTTTGTCTTCTCAGCTCTCGCAGTGCAGACTCAAGATTCGTGGTGACCAAAATATCCTCTCCGTTGACAACAACTGATTTCCGATCGATAGGGCTACCCCAACAATAGGAAATTGCGGTATATGTTGGATTGTCGCTCAACGATACGTGCTCGAGGCCGCAGCAAATAGTGCGACTACTGCCTTGGTTGATTCGCAACAGCCTGATGTGATCAGGATTTTCGAGGGGAGAGTACTTGATGACTGTGTCAGGTTGGGGTCGGTGATCAAAAATTGAATTGATGGAGCCCATTTTGAGGTCTATAGTTGAGAAAGTGTCGTTGTTGTCTAGCGACGATTTTCATCTCAGAAACTTGACACTGTCGTGACCAGCAGTGAGGCTGAGTTCTGCCGCACATCTGAATCAAAGCCAATTAAATGTGAACTAGCGGCAAAGCGGGAGAGGATGACGTGCCAAATCGGAAGCTTGAGATAGGCGCCTTGCAATCAGATAATGCGTGAAAGAAGCAGCTTGAAAAGTGACGAAAATCTGGAAGAGCACCTGCTCGAGACTTGAGGATTGGAATGAGGATATAACTGATATGAAAAGTCCGCTTTCCATTTCAACGTGGTCCGAGGATAGACTAGCGTAGGCCGAAGCGAAGAATGAGGGGTATTCTGCCAGGGGGCTCTCCAGTGGCTTCTGATCAGCTTACTTTGGGATATACTTCGTAACACCTTCTCTAGAGGCATTCTCAGTAAATCCCATCCGTAGTGCTTCCATAGGAGGTTTCCGAAATTTCGGGTCCGTCCAGCATTATGAGCTGATGTGACGTGACGTCCCCGCAAACGCTGAAAATGGCATGACTCTCTAAGCGAGGCTTCTCAGGCCACTTGGGGAAATCTCCATTATGCTTTCTCGCACGTTGACTGAAAGCTACTTCTTCAGAAATTTCTCCCAATTCAAAGCTCTACCGTAGAAGACATTGACTGCAGACGCCAACCAAAGATGGCCACCAATTCCCGCCCTACAAAGCATATCAACCGCAAAGAACTGTACACAAACCTTGAAGCGAGGATCCAGTACCTGCACGCCTTCCTCGACTTCTCGTCCCGTGACATCGAAGCCCTCACATCGGGCGCCAAGTATATCAAGCAATTGATTCCAGCAGTAGTCAATATCGTCTACAAGAAGCTACTACAATACGACATCACGGCACGTGCTTTCCAAACGCGAAGTACTAGCTATGAGGGTCCGATCAAGGAAGATATTAGCGAGGATAGCCCGCAAATCCAACATCGGAAAACGTTCTTGACTGCGTATCTCAACAAACTCTGCAGTGATCCGAACAGACTTGAGTTTTGGGAGTATCTGGATAAGGTCGGGTAAGTGAAGAACTGTATTACAGAGCATGGAGTTGCTGTCTAATGGAGAACAGAATGATGCATACAGGTATAGGTCGCGCACACCCGCTGCATATCGAATACATACATATCGGAGCCTGTCTCTCCTTCATCCAAGACGTATTCACGGAAGCCATTCTGTCTCATCCGCGCCTCGCGCTCCAACGAAAAATCGTTATTGTCAAGGCCCTGGGCAAGATCATCTGGATACAAAACGACCTCTTTGCGAAGTGGTACGTGGAGGATGGGGCGGAGTTTGGCGCTGGTCATCTTGAGATTGAGAGGGAGGGATATATACACGGTGTCAAGATACTTGATGTCGATGATGAAAGCGGGAATGACACTGAAACCGGAGATGATGCGAATGAGACCAAGAAGACTGAAGGAATTTGTCCTTTTACAGGAGTGAAGATTGGTGAGGGCGGCTTAGAGGTCGAGCAGCCGAAGAGTAATGGTAGTTCGGATTCGGATGAAGGACTACATCTCAAATCAGCCAATAGCTAGAAGTATCTAGGGAGGCATTATCAGGGCAATTCTCCATTCTCACAATCAAAAGCATTCAAATTAGACAGAAACCAATTAGCTGGCCGTAGAATTTTGCGAGCAATTTTAAGGTGCCGGAATAAGAGAAAATGCGAGCGCTTCTCGTTGACCAACATCATCAACTGACTCTGAGTTACAGCTTCCCCAAAGCTTGAACAGGAATATCGAATTGAGAGCCAAAAAAATTTTTCATTCACGCTGTAAGTAAACCATGACATCATAAAAATACCCCTCGAATCTCCCAGTACGCCAGTGTGGAGCACCTCTACCCCTCCATCCTGTGGAGAACAATGCTAGGCTAAACAAGAGGCCCCTGAATGCAGCAACACAATTCCGGAAAAATTATACCGACAACGAGAGGCAAGATGAACAACCCACAGAACGTTTATATGGTATTCTGGACTGAAATGAACCAGGGAGAATACTTCCGACCATTCCTCCTAGGCCGTGGTGTGCATAGTGGCGTAAGAGGGGATCATCTTTTCGCCGAGACAAGTCCGGCGAGGCAGCCGAAAAGCCCTATGAAGACCACAAGCGTCGTGCGGCGGAGAACGGTGCGAAGCGCCGTGGTTTGAAGCAGCGAGGGATCCAAAGTTGTGGCTTCTCGGGCCGTGGTGCCAGTTGGATTCAAGGTGTTGGATTGGGTGGTGAAAGTTGCATGTCAACCGTGAGGAATTCGGCAAGTTGTAGAAATAGCAAATTGAAGCCATCCGAACAGGACATATCATATGGATGGTTCATTGGATACGATGAATGATTAAAATATACTCTAGGTAGTAAATCGATCGGTGTGACACAGGAATGTGGTGTTTGGCCACGAATTCAATGCCTCCTCCTCAACCCACAGTCAAAGTAGCATTGGCTCTAAAATCCGCACTCGAGCTCCCACAATAGATCAAGAAATCTCCAGGCTCAACCACGTACTCCATATTGATGTTCCACAGCCCCAAGTCTGCTACATTGATAGGAATCTCCACGGTTTCGGTCTTTCCTGCCGCAATGGGCACTTTGGAGAAACCCTTCAACTGCATGTTGGGGACGGCAACGCTGGCAATAAGATCTGAAACGTAGATCTGAACGACCTCAGTTCCGTCACGAGTCGAATTGTTGGTGACTTGGACGCTGGCCGTAATCGTCTCGCTGGCCGTGGCATTCGTCTTTGAGAGCGTGAAGTCAGAGTACTGGAAGGTCGAGTATGATTTGCCGTAACCAAATTCATACAATGGTATTGGCGAGTTCAAAACATATGCACTACCGAAGACGAGAGTTCCGTTGGGATAAATATGTCCCGGATCTGATCCTCGGCCCGTGTTGAGGTAATCGTAGTAGATGGGAGTCGTGCCAACATCATAAGGGACCCCAACAGACAGTTTGCCTGACGGGTTCACATCTCCGAACAAGATATCAGCGAGGGCATTGCCGCCTTCTTCCGAGGGATAGAATTGCTGAATGAGCGCGGATGCGTTGGTGGAGATCCAAGCTTCGGTGACAGGCTTGCCAGAGGAAAAGACGACCACGGTTGGCTTGCCAGTATTGATGATGGCATCAACCAGACGAGGCATAGCTCCAACCAGGTTAAGAGATGAGATATCGATATGTTCTCCAGTCGTTGCATTGAAACCTGACCAGAGCTGTTTTTGATCGCGCTGTGCTTGTCAGATGAGAATCACAAGGGTTGACACAATATACTGACCGACCAAGTACCGACAACAACAACTGCAACATCTGCAGCCTCGGCCGCGGCAATTGCTTCGGGAAATCCTGACTCGTCGTTTGACCAACGTTCGCAGCCCTGAGCATAAGTGACAACTTAAAAAGTTAGTTCAGGTCGTACATAGGTTTGGATGAGGACGCAAACCTCCGCTGCTAGCAGCCTGGATCCCATCCAATGGAGTAACTCCGCGATATTGGCTTTCATATACCACGTAATCACCGTAATTCATGTATCCATATGCCATAGGTCCAATGACAGCTACGTTGGCGCTCTTGGACAGTGGAAGCAAATCGTTATGGTTCTCCAACAACACGATGGATTCACCATCAAGTTCTCTGGCGAGAGCAATGTTTTCAGGGGTGTGGATCTTGGATGCAGTCTCGTTCGCTGGAACGCCAAGATATGGATTTTCAAAGAGTCCCATGGCGAATTTGGCTCTCAGGAGGCGAGAAACAGCCAGGTCAACTATATCTTCGCTCAACCTGCCAGCCTTGACGAGAGCAGGAATTGTCTCAAAATTGTACGACCCGCCGCCCATCTCGACATCGTTGCCAGCTGGGAGCGCATACATAACGATTGCTTCCTGGTCCAGAGGCTCGGACTGGCACATTTTGAACCCATCGCAGACGCGATCTGTGGCACCAGCATCACTGGTTACCCAGTATTTATAGCCCCATTCGTTCCTCAAGATGTCTGTCAAGATATGGTGGTTGGCAATTAGTGGGACGCCGTCATATGATGAGTATGCTGACATGATTGAATAGGCACCGCCATCAATGATTGCTCGCTTGTATGAAGGCAGGTAGGTCGTTCGAAGTTCTCGTTCACCACCATGGACTGGACCAGCATTCAAACCTTGCTCGGGCGTGCCGTAAGCGGCAAAGTGCTTGATGGTAGCGCTCACATTTCCGCCTTGGAGACCTTCCTGTTTGTCAGCAAAGAACGTGATTGCAGAGTCAGAAGACTTACCTGTTACGTACGCGTACCCAATCTCTCCAGACAAATATCCATCTTCTCCAAATGTCTCCTCAACCCTACCATATCTCAATTCTCTAGCCAGGTCTCCAAGTGGAGCAAAAATTTGATTGACACCAAGAGCCAGTGCTTCTTGAGCAATTGCAGCACCCATCTTGTTGACCAATGCGGGGTTCCATGAGCAAGCATAAGCAATTGGCGAGTTGAAAATGGTCGCATTCCCAATCAGGAAGCCGTGGATTCCTTCGCTCTGCACCAAAGCTGGTATTCCCAATGTCGTGTTGTGCATCAGGTAGTCCTGTGCAATCTTGACACCGTCTGCGATCCATTGTTGAGGGACGGGGTACCCGACGTAGAATTGGCCCGCTCGTGTCTCCATATTCCATACCAATCCAGTCGCGTTGAAAGAGTCATCTGTCGTGTTGATCCAGTTCGAGATGTCTCCTTGGATCAATTGGGCAGTCTTGTCTTCGATAGTCATCCGCGAGAGCAGGTCTGCAACTCGATCATCGACACTGGCCGAAGGGTTCTTGTACGTTGGAATTGTCGAGTTACCAGCATCAGCTCGAGCAAACGCCAGCAGCAGAGCGGACACTGCTACCGTGAGGAACTTCATCTTGGTCTACCTAGTCTCAACGACTGAAGTGTATCTTTGGCGAGACTTCGAGAGTTCTGGTATTTCGGAGAGCGAACATGAAGAAGCTTCAACCGGACCACATCTTATAACAATAGCTCCGCTCCATCTGCGGATCCATGAGCTTCATTTCCCCTCCATCTGCAAGCATCCTTTCGTCTGATCGTAGCTGCACGTCGGGTCTGGTTAAAAGCAAGGGTCCTCGGTCCTGGACAGAATCCCAGACCATGGAAGGCCTCATCTTGGAATAATGGAGGGGTAATCCATGATTGGAGCTTCCCGCGATCGTCGCAGCTCTTCCCCGTCATTTCCGACAGTGAATGGGGGTATAATTGTTCCGTATATTGGAAATCGAGTATGTTTGGACAAGGTCGAGAAGAAGTCGAGCTCCGACTCGTGGAAGGAATGCCGACTCTAAGCTTAGCCGCTTTAAGGTTCTTCGGAACAATATTACAGCGACATGCCACGGCTCCAACCGCTGCCACTCAACTCCCGGTATACCTGTACCCTCATGCAAGGCACCCCGCATCATGCCACTTGCATGTCATACGAGAACACTCCCTTTCTCTGTGTATTTAGGCAAAAGGTAGGTGGAGCTCACCCTGCAGCTCATTTTCCACAGCACATTTTCCATCTTGCTTGTGACGGCCGAGATAACGATTATCTCGTGATAGCTGGGTAACGCGTCTTTGGAGTTTTGTTTATTGTCTGCTGGCACTCTCTTAATTTTGTGCAAATTCGGCTGTGAATCTAGCAATCATGAAGTTTCGCGATGGAATGTGGCTAGTTGCCGCTGACAAACGTCCAGAGTATGCTGAGGAAGTCTACTCGATTGCTGAGCACCCAGATGGAAACGCTCTGAACTTGTTATGTCCCACAAGGAAGATTCTGCAGAGATCAGACTCTCTCAACTTGCCTACTTTGACAATAGTAAAGACCTCACTATCCAGGGCGAGCGTTGCTAATCTGCCGTTCAGGATATCCGAGCTCCATTCGATGGCGTTATCTCGATCGAGACGACACACTGGCTTGGAGCTCTCAATCCCGCGCCTCATTTCGACCTCTACCCGGCTGGCAAACCAGAAGAGGCAGATTTTGAGATCATCAAGACCGAGAAATCAACAACCCTGAGATCTGGATCACTCGCTGCGACAGTAAAGACCGCCGGGCATGACTTCGATATCAAATTCAATGCCGCAGACGGGTCAAAACACCTCACATCATTGCTCAATCGCAGTGTTGGATTTGCCTACAGTCCGGCGCCTGGTAACCAGTTGGTGACTGGAGACATGGCGAATTTCAAGCACTACATCTTCACGCAGACGACGTTGTCAGTTGGGGAATCCGTTCATGGCCTTGGTGAGAGATTTGGTGCGTTCAATAAAGTTGGGCAAGCTATCACTCTATGGAATGCAGATGGAGGAACTTCAAGTGACCAAGCATATAAGAATGTGCCATTTTGGATGAGTTCAAGAGGATATGGCATTTTCATCGACACACCAGACAAAGTGGAGCTAGAAGTTGGGAGTGAGAGATGTTGCAGAGTTCAGACAAGTGTTGAGGGTCAGCGACTGAAATGGTACGTGTTCTCTCCACTATCATATAATTCCTTTACTAATACGCGAGTAGGTACATCATACACGGCCCGACTCCAAAGGAAGTCCTCCAAAAATACTCCATTTTGACCGGTCAACCAGGGAAGGTGCCCAGTTGGAGTTTTGGCTTGTGGCTGAGTACCAGCTTCACCACGAACTATGACGAGAGGACAGTGAATTCTTTCCTGGAAGGAATGAAAGCACGAGATATTCCAGTTGAAGTTTTTCACTTCGATTGTTTCTGGCTCCGAGCATTCCATTGGTGTGACTTCGTCTTCGATTCAGAGATGTTTCCAGATCCAAAAGCTCAAATTACCCGCCTTAAAGAATCAGGTATGTCTTCCTCATCATTTGCGACATTTCAGAATAATAAAGGTGTATTCAGGCCTCGTCAAGAAGGTCTGCGTTTGGGTGAACCCGTACCTAGGCCAAGCATCTCCAGTCTTCAAATTCGCAGCCAGCAAAGGGTACCTCCTCAGGCGCAAAAACGGCGATATCTTCCAATGGGATCTCTGGCAGACTGGCATGGGAATTGTCGACTTCACGAACCCCGAAGCATGCGAATGGTACATTGGTTGCCTTGAAAGTCTATTTGATAAAGGCGTCGATGCAATCAAGACGGATTTCGGAGAACGCATTCCCACGATCGATGTCGAGTGGTTCGATTCTTCTCTCGATCCGAAGAAGATGCATAATTACTACGCCTTCTTGTACAATAAGGTTGTGTACGAGGCACTTCAAGACCGATTTGGCGAGAATGAGGCAGTGTTGTTCGCCAGGACTGCCACTGCTGGCACACAGCGCTTCCCACTTCAATGGGGTGGTGACTGCGAGTCCACGCCTGAAGCAATGGCTGAGTCTGTCCGGGGTGGGCTTTCTCTCGGTCTCTGCGGCTTCTCATTCTGGTCCGTTGACATCGGAGGATTTGAAGGTTATCCGCCACCGTGGATCTACAAGCGATGGGTTGCCTTCGGCCTCTTGTGCTCGCATAGTCGTCTGCATGGCAGTAACTCATTCCGTGTTCCATGGACTGTTGATGACGATGACACATCTGACCAGGGGTGTTCCAAGATCCTGTCAAAATGGACGGCGCTCAAATCGCGACTCATGCCATACATCTTCTCTCAAGCACAGCAAGCCGTCGAAATGGGCATCCCGCTTTCGCTCCGAGCTATGTGTCTCGAGTTCCCAGATGACCCAACAGCCTGGTATCTCGACCGCCAATTCATGTTTGGCGATTCCCTACTCGTGGCACCGATCTTCGAGGAGTCTGGAGAGGCTGAGTTTTATCTTCCCAAGGGCAAATGGACGAACTTCTTCACTAATAAAACAAAAGAGGGCCCGGGATGGTTCAAGGAAAAGCACATGTTTGAGACGTTGCCTTTGTACGTCAGAGAGAACACCATCTTGGTACTTGGGAAATGGCACGAGACAAGGACGGTCTATGATTACTCGCAGGGAGTGGAGGTCTGCCTTTACCATACTCACCCCGGAGCGACGACTAGACTTGTGGACGCTGATGGTGAGGAGGTTGGCGTCTTGAAGGTTGGCGCTGACGGTCATCTGGAAGATCAGGAGTTTTTGACTGGTGCATGGCACATCACGAAGAATGGTCGGACGACGGTGAAGAGCAAAGCTGTTGAAGGGTAATATGCAACTTATCTCACGAATTTCTTTGGTTCACTAGAAGAATGATGGGAAATGTGGAAAATTCCTTCGTGTCAGTAGGGAGCAAATAGATCTTTGCAATGCTTTGAAACGAGACATTCCCCTCGTGTTCGCAGGTTCTCGCATATCTTCACCCCGACAATCTGGCACGCGAATAAAGTTCACAAGTTAGTGGATATACCCTGTAAGTATGTGCACTTCCTCAGTTCAAAACAAGATGCCGAGATGTCGTCTGCAAGCCCATGCGTCAATTATGATCGGGTCAGTGCCCAACCAACCTACTAATCGCTAGTATCGTCGGGCATCTCGGAACGCTACATTCGAGATTAAGCCACAACACTGGAGGTTACTAGTGAAGTTTAATTGATTGCTAGAAATGCACCGGCCACTGAACTATGCTTTTAGGGTCTCCGTCATTTGATTGAGCATGGAACGAACACTACAAGAACAACATTTGACAGAAGCACGAGAGGATGAAAAGAGTATTCCCTCAACCAAATGCTTCGTGTCCACGAATGAAAGAACATCCGATCGAGGGGACATATCGAATAGCAAAGCCTCCCAGGAAAACAGTTCAGACTCCGCATTTGCATCGAAGAGAGCTTGAGCGCTCGTGGAGTTCCTACCGCTTTTCGGTTCCGGCGAATGTGTGCTGGAGAGAGTCGAAAGGGACAACAGAACACATTAAGTATGCAGAGAAAGAAGATGCAGCGGAGAGCTCCAGCCCTTCAACTGGCAGAGCTGACGGGGAATATCAACCTCGGAGAGCGGGCGCGAATCCGTTTATGACACCATGGGAACGCCCTCGAAATCCAAATGTGACCGAACGACGGAACCCATTCTCACGACTAGGACTAAGACAAGGCTTCCAACAAGTAAGAAAAGTAAATACTACCGAGTTAGTAATATCACCAACTCGAAGCCAGCCGTCACCACTCTCCAGGGCCCAGCTCCAAGTAGTAATGCTCCTGGAACGCCATTCTTCGCAGCTCCAGAACCTCTGAATTCCGCAGGACTACGACAGCCTCCTAAACCGCATCAGGTACCATTTCTTTCACGCCGCAGTTCGACAAATCCTACCGTTATCAAGATACTCGTATCCATTTTGGCAATACCTTGAATCAGCAACAGTCACTTCCTACACCTCCTTCATCTCACTCCTCAACTCAGGCTCTGCAAGGCTATGATGGGACCTCTGTAACAAGACCAGGGACATCCTTAATAGAACCTCTCACTGGGATACCGGAGCCGAAAGACTCTCTCCGCCAGTTTCAGCTTCTTCCTACACCAAACCAACTTATCAAATTCCCGCTCTCAGTCGCCGCAGCACAATGCTTATTTCAACACCCGCATTAATCAGGAACCACTTCCACCGCCAGAGCCACCAACTCCAGCACCAAATCCTCCCGTGCCCCAAGCATGGGAACTTGCTCACCTCGAGGACATACTTAGCGAAGATGTCCCCATCCGCGCCCTTCTGTTCGGGTGGAACTCCTTCGACGGTCCTTTGTCGCCATTTTGGTCTATCATCCTGCAATTGGATGATGCACTCTTCTATAAATTGATGATATTGTGAGACTAGGGATATGACTCATTGTGCATCTGTTGATGAGGTTCCATTCTGATCCGAGTGACAAGCCGGCCAGGCATACTACTTGACAGGGAATTACGCTGATGCTTGGAATAACAGGAGTATCGACTTTGGCCCTGGTTATTATATCGGGAGTTTCTTGCCATGGTAGGCATACCTCATCCCGCCTCATGAGACGAGTGTCTTACACGCGAATCCAGGCCCGGCGTCCGCGCCCTAACCAAAAACCCATTACACCCCCTCACCTCCCCCCTCTTCTCCCAAACACCACAATCCCCTTTCCGAACCCCTACAACTCGGCAGACATCGTGCCCATGAGCGGGCATTTCGTGCTCGAACGCTTATCCTGTAACACCGCAGCTATATCCCCCGCTGGCGTATACGTACGTACACGCTAAGATAAACGAAGCGGTAGTCCCGTGGCCGAAATGCCAGTCTGGACCGGGTTTTAGCTATCCGTTGAGTAACTATTCAAGTATTGTGGGGGCGATACCGAGTTTTGTGGTACGTTATATTTTCAGAAAAGCTGTTTGTTGCAATTTGTCTCGAGAGCTGTCAAAAAGCATTTCATCTCAGAACTTCCGCAAGGCCAGGAAGATACTGACTTTGAGATTGTATTTTCTAGGATACGTGCAGAGTGAAGACGGCGGGGTACCCGACTTATTTGGATTTTTGGTGGAATTATAATACGACGACTAATTTGGATTATTTGAACGGGACGATTCCGTATCAGCAGAAGTATACGCTGGTTTAGAAGATAGGACCTGACTGAGGTGACATGATATTAATAGACATAGTGTAATGGTTTAATGAGTAATGAAAAGTAGATGATGAGTTCTGATTCTGAATTGACTTCTGAGAAAGGGTGTTATATTATAGTTCTACCACTTGGTGAATACTGGGTCGGGCTTTCTGAGGTTGGATGAGACTGAAACAATATCTGAAATATGGATTCATAAGTATATATTGTCGTACTTGCGTTGAGTGTGAGCTTCTGGGTCTGACAGTATCTGGGAAAGGCTCGTCGTGAAGGATACGAACACGTCTACACTGAGAATCCAAACTCGGCACAGATGGTGTCTCTCTATGTCCAGCCTCTGGGATCTTTATGGAGGTGGAGGCTCAGCGCTATTGGAAGCCGGGTATTCTCTCCTATAGAGTGCGGGTCATCTCCCCAAAACACCAACCACGCTCCCAACCATAACCGCCACCTCTCTCTCCCAAGCCTTCTCAGGATCCTCCGCCTTCCCTTTCACGGCACTACTCCCAGCAGGAGCCTGACTTCCTCTCACCACACACTCTTTAATCGCATCCCTAACACTATTCTTATTACTCCTTAACGTCCTGGCACTAACTCCGCCCTTATTTATGATCTCCATAACCTTGGTACTTAGACCTCCTGCCAATGTGCGCCAGAAGTATGACGCCAGGGAACCGGTTTCAAGGCTTGTGAGAAGTGGTTGGATGAAGTTGGCAGGTGCGAGGAGAGAGGCTGGCAGTGTGGGGTGTTGAGGTGGGGTTGTGGATGAAAGGAGGGATTCGAGAGCGAGGATGTTTTGGCAGCGAGCTGAGATTTCGAGGAGTGTGCGGTCGAGTGTTGGGAGCGTGGCAAGAGATCGGGAAAGTGAGGCGAGGGAGGATGTGAGTTGTGTCCGGAGGTAGTCTTGTAGGGCGTGGATGAGCAGTTCTGGCTCCCATTTTTCGGCCTTTTTGGTACTGCCTTTCGCAGACTCGGGCACGGGAGACAGAAGGTATAATGTGAGTAAGGCGGATGTAGTTCTCAATTTTGTTTCCGAGGTTTGGGCGTACGTGGTTGTGTTCGCGCCTGTCGAGAGGGTGCTCATTGAAAATTCCCTGATAACCTGCTGAGACTTCGTGATAACTGATCGCTCAGTTGGATTGATGATCGAGATCTGCAGAGTCCGCACAACATCCACTCTGTCCAATCCAGAGCCTTCCTCTCCCTCCGCTTTCTTCGAGAAGAGCTCCCGTAAGCTGAGCAATGTATTCGAACATCTCACTAGCGCTCTATGGTCCTCTTTCTGACCAGGCGTCTTGACTGGGTTTCCAGTCGCCGCAACTTCTGCCAACTGGATCTCAAGCTGCCGCCCTAATTGTAGACAGCGGCCGACTGATCTGCCTAACCTCACTGTCTCCCATAACCGCTCTGCCACAGCTCGCACCTCCTCTGCGGTTTCGTATCTCACCAACACCTCCTTTTCTAAGCGCTTGTACCCATCATTCAGGCTCGCGACCTGGGAGTCTATCTCTTGAACTATTCGTGCGCTTGAGGCAGTTTGTTCTTGAGTGTGAGTGAGAAGAGGGAGTGCGCTCTTCGTGGTGAGTGTGTCAATATGGGTATTGATCTCCTGAGTATCGAAAAGAACCCGCGACAATGGTGTAGACAGGTCTAGGGGAGTATCGGTAGGGTTGTTGGTCCCGAGCACAAGGGTGTTCGCGAATGCAGAGGGCGAGAAGTCTGGTGAGAGGAATGTTTCGTAGTCAATGTAGGAAGTGTCCTCTTCTTCAGTCGTCATCGTGATAAATTGGAGATGCGCCCGACTCCAGCCATTGAGTATTTTGAATTCTGGCAAGGTGCAAGAAGCGGCTGTTGGAGTTGTCGTTGATGTCGGCGCCGATGGTGTTTGGTGTCGTGGAACTTTCCTCCCGCCTTTGTGGGTCTCAGGGCACGGCTCGCCTGAAGGTCCAGCTTATCGATTGCAGGGGCAGAATCGGTGAGCTCCCGCGTCATGTTGGTGCAGTTTTTCTGTGCTTCTCCTTCATGTTTCCCCTTCTTCACTCCAAATCCAGTTGGTATCTCAACCCGGTTTAGTTTGCTTCATTTGCCTGGAATCATCATTTTAGGAAGGCCCCGAGTCGCTGATGTACTGTACAAGACCCTGCTGTAGCCTTGTCACTCCGGCTTATGCGGGAGGCTTGTCAGCCTATCAACGAAATAAACAGCCGCATCAACCTCATCCGACTCCTAAAGCTCCTTTTTGCGATTCTTCCAAACTCACCACAAGAATATTCAGTACTCGCAACAGCATCTCATATGTGCCGCATAGGCTACTACTCAGTGCCGCAGCTCAACATGCAGAAATAGAAGCTCTTGGAGCTTCCTCCCAAACATCACCCTCTCTTTAACCCCGCATCCGCATGTCAACATGGGCCTGGTCAATGTCAGAGACCTGCTTGCGTTCCCGGCAGGAGACAACTCGAGCGACACCCTTATTGGAGGCATCCACTGGAATCTCACAACACTCCAGTATTGGAACTACACATACTATTCCAACGGCACATTCTCGAATGGATCCCTCTGCTTCATTCTTTTCGAACCATACACGCCCTTCCTCCTCTCCAATGGAACCTTTCTCAACAGCACGTCATGCTATTCTCCAATCGAGCCGTTAGGACTACGCGCCGAAATAGGGCTATTCTTCACATGTTTCTTCGGCTTGAGCCTTATTCTAACCTTCATCAATCTGCGAAAGCACGGCAAGCTCTACCTCCCTGCCGAAAAACGTTTCCGTCCGATTGGAAGAAGATGGCAGTGGTATTGGATGATCGCTCTTGCGGCCTTTGCAATGATCAGCACCATCACTGATATCGACGTTGACCGATATTTCCTACCGGAATTGCCAATAGTGCTCACCAACTTCTTCTGGTTTTTGATGCTCATAGCGACGATGTGTGTGGTGTGGGAGAGTGTCAGGCATTGGGGAAGTTGGCAGGAGAGACAAATGATTGACCCGAATCCGTTCATGCTGAGACGAGACGATCGGAGGAGTAAGACTGAATTGTATCTACCTCTGATCTTCTATTTATTCGTCTGGATGGTATGCTGCCCTCACTCTATCCTGAATTTTGCTTACAAGAGTAGAACTTTTTCATGGTGATCCCACGCAATTGGGGTCCGATCGAGCTCCAACGGGATCCCGAGCAGACGTTGCTTAATGCTGCGCCATCAGCAACGGATATCCGCTTCAAGATAGGCGCCTTTTTCCTCTTCGCTGCATGGTTGACAATCGTCTTCTCACTTCGACACTCAATCAAACACTACAAGCCACGCAATCGTGGACTCTTCAACCGAGCAGTGGGCTTCCTGCAGTATGTGCCATTGAAGTTCCGCCTCATAATCCCTCTTTCTCTTGCTATGATAGCTTACGATGCCTGGTGTGCCTTCGATTTCTCCATCAACCCCCTGAATCTCAACACCAACCTCGGAGTCATGTACGGCTTTGGCTGGGGTACGGTTGCTGCTATCGTCGTGATACAAGAAATTGCTGGATACATATACCCAAACGAAGACCGGGAGTTGGTTCGGCAACGTCGAATTCGTGGAGCAGAGATCGATCAAGAGCTTGGCATTGCGAGGAAACCGCATTGGTGGTCGCGGCTTCACAATACGTCTGCAAACGTTCACGATCAGATTGCGAGAAATGTGTCGGAGATTGGCGGTGGTCAAGCCACGACAAGAAATGTGGAGAGAGATATTGAGATGAGGGCCATATCTGGTCCGACGGGGGGTCAAAGCAACAAGACTACTGCAACGCCAGATGTCATTCGCAATGCGGCGAATTTATTGTTCCCGGCTTATACGAATGAGGAGACTCAAGAGAGATTCACTGATCACCCTGAGCCTCCGAGAGGCCGCGGAGCTGGCCAGCTTGATGGTGCCGCGCCCGTAAAGCGGAGTGCAAATGAGAGGAGTGAAAGTCATGAGAGTGCGAGCTCTGAGGTCACCATTTCGGCTGGCGCGAGACCACAACAGATTCGGAGTATGTTGGACGTTTAGACTGTGCGTAGCGGAATCGGGATAAGGATACTATGACTGGGAAAGAGAGTTGGGTCATCGGAAGGCGTTCAAGTTGTAGAAATGGGATGGTAGGAGTCCTGCTGGGCGACTTGCGTTCTGAGCTGGCGTGGATAAATGAAAGCGAGAATGGACTTGAACATATCGGCGAACGTGTTCGAAAGAAGCGACCTGATACCACATTTTAGTAGTACGAGACAAGAGTCAGTTTCACGACTTGATGCATCGTAAATTTTCTATTTCCACTTAGGGCTACAAAATTCGAAGGCTCTTTGTGACTTTCTCTATTTCAGTGATGAAGGAAGTCCTTCAGAGTCTTACAGTCTATTGCATCTTAATTAAATCTTTGTGGAAAAGGCCCGGCGAAATAATGTTTGAGCTTTGAAATCAGTCTGGGATTACCTTTAGGATAGGAGCATGAAGGGTAGGGTAAAGTGGTGAGAAATCCGATTCCAGGTAAGAACAGCAGGGTTGATGAGCACGATTGACACCACGAGTGTGGTAAGAGGGTTTGTGTTCTGCTAACAGAAGCAAAATGCACGAGTAGCAGAGTAGAGCTGGTGAGAAGCAACCTATTTTGCTAACCAAAGCATGAAAGGTTGCACGAGCAGCTCGGCAGAAATAAAAGACACGAGTGGCAGACCTATATTGGTGAAGAGCTGTGCTCTGTTGAAAAGCAGAAAGCATGAGTACGACTTCCAGAATTGATACGGTGGGAGGACTGATAATCCCAAGAGGCGCAGAATTAAATCGTACGAATTGCAGAGTAGGAATGGTAAAGAAATCACTAGGTGAATAGCTGAAACGAAAGACACGAGTGGCAGACCTAAAGCTATCAGGAGCTATGTTTTGCTAAGCGAAGCCTGAAAAGAAAGTGCACGAGTAGCAGAGTGAGCTCAATTCCTCCTTTTCCTTCTCGCCTAAATTTCCACGGCGCAATAAGGAGAGCAAGCACTTCAACCACATTCCAACTCTCAAATGAAGGCTCAAAAGGAGCGTCATAGATGAGGATCAAAATAGGCATATAAACTAACACGCAGCATTAAAGCAGAATGCCAGCACACAGTCCAACCATTCCCAAGTACCGTACTCCAACACTTGTACTTTTCATTCCTGTGCTCTTCATACTTGTTGCCGTCGCAGTTGGCACCACACTCGTCGTACTCGTCGCCACCAAGTCACTCGGTTTACTCGGCACCGGTCCCAGCTCTCCTTTGTCTGGCAGATACGCAAAGCACTCCGCAGCAATGGTTTCCAGGACATACAGGGGTGTCTGCTTCTGGTACGTGAGTCCTATCGCCGTGCCACTGAATCCTGAATCAGTTCCAACCTGAGAAGCCACTTGCGTGAGATTGCGGAATATGAGATCGGAGGGAGTGCTCGATGTGGCGGGCGTGCAGTTGGATGTACAGTTCAGGATTTGTGTAGATGAGAGAGAGAAGAGTGGAAAGTCATCGTAGAAGGATGCGGACGCTGATTCTCCCGGGAAGGAGATAACGAAGTTGAATATTGGGCGAAG
The DNA here is from genome assembly GCA_001625345.1 of Cairneyella variabilis. NCBI lineage: Eukaryota > Fungi > Ascomycota > Leotiomycetes > Helotiales > Cairneyella > Cairneyella variabilis. Next base: position 51,385 of record AYLM01003030.1, read on the forward strand.
GGAGAGCTGGAATGTGAAGGTAGGGGAGGAGGAGGGTGAGGTAAATGGGATGGCGGTTATGGTTGTGGTGTTGCTATGACGGTCAGTTGAAGTTGTCCCCCGCCAAATCAGAAGCAGTGGAGAGGAGAGTTCGAGCTACAAGGTTACAGGAAGAATGAGCACGACTCACAAGCCTATGGAGTGGAAGTCATCGAGATGGAGGACTGGGATTAGTACTGCTGCTCCATTGTTCATCTGAAACTCGCTGTTTCAGCATGATATTTATTGTCTTAGCCACTAGGCGTCAGTTAAAACTTACCTGGAGATCAAAGCCTGTAGTAAAGCTCACGGGACTCGACGCATTTACGTATCCGTGAACTTCTGGCGCAAAGGAGACCGAAGCAGTAACTCCATCATAAGACTAATATAACACCATCAATTAGTGTTTCACAGCCAAAATTATACAAGTCTTCAGATACCTGGAACATTAACACGTACCTCAGAAACAGTAGTCGGCCAAGGCCACGGCCAGCTGATTTCGGAGCTCCCACTCGGGCTTACCTGACTCAGATTAACTTGGACCTCGAAGTGGGCGCTGAAATCTTCAATAACGACTCCGACCCAATAGTCTGTGAAGTTAAACTGTGAGGCATATTGTGTGAAATTGGCATCTGGCTGAATATCTCCGTGGCCGCCTGAGACGCTGAAATCGCCGTCGATGGTGCAATTGACGCATGTTACAGAGATATCAGCGCCGTTTTCTCCTGCATAACTAACAAGTGGTGTTAGGAGGGGAGTCTAAAGTAAGTAAAAAATAGATGGCTCACTTGAAGAGATTGGCGTTGGACGGGCCAGACCCAATATGTGTACTATTTTCCGAGGCAGAGACTTCAAGTGAAAAGAAGATGAGTGCAAGCACTTGTAGAAAATATGTACGTGCCATTCTCCTGCAGCTTTGAGTGAAATTGAGCAGATACTCTGATAGAACGGAATTGGCAAGATTTGAAAGAAATCGCCGGATCGAAATAGATATACCCCTCCTTGGTACCACTTCACCACAACACACCCCGCAGCTGTAACCCGAACCCAGCCCCTCTGCACAACAGAAATCATAACACAATCACCAACATGCAGGTTCAACAAGCATCAGCAATCATCGCAGCCATGAATCCTACAAGCAAGTCTAGGACAATGCCCACATGCAGCGTCGCAGTGACATCCTTCCCAAACTATCGGTACCGAGCGAGGCTCACAAGCCAATGAAGGAGATTGGTCATTTATCCTCCTTCAGCCTTCGTTAGTGCACCAACCAATAAATAAGCCAGCCTCGGTGGGTATCAGTCCACTCTGACCGAAGTATGATGGGGTGCAGATGAGCCAGGGTGAGAAACGGTTGGTGGCGCAGTCTTATTAGCTAGGGAGGGGCTCAATCTTCAAATTCGCAACATGGGCTTTGTGCTTCGTAGTTGTAATGGAGTGTGACAAAGTTTCACCTGCCAAAAAAGCCGTGTCGTCAACTCGTTACCAAGTTCGCGCAATATCGTCGCCAATAATGCCGTTCCGGTTGGGTAATGATTGGAATGCTTGGCTCTCACTCAAGTGTAATTGACGTTCTTGAATCTTCTGCTTGAGAAGCTCTAAACACCGTGTGCTATTTGACGCAGATAAATCGGCATGTTTCTGCGCATCGCGGACAAGGCTGCCGCCAAAGAAGCAGTGATTTGGGACTTGAAGAGCTTGGACGAGGCTAGCTGCTGCTGACTGGTAAAAGCCAGTCTTGATTTCAGCGCCATGAGAGCCTCCATCTGTGCTCTTGGAATAGCCTTAGGTTTCCACGTATTTTCCATAACTAAATACTCATGAGGTAGACGGTGATGTGCAGGAGGAAGAAATAGTCGAATCTCGAGACGAGCAAGCTTGAGGTGAATTCGGACACCGAAAATGCACTTGTTGATGAGGATGATAAGTACTTGTACATTTAAGAATGTGAAATGGACAAGGATAAGTGCCCAGATGAGCTCGAGTGATGTTGAGAGTTTTGAGGCATTCTAGAGAGCCTTTCAACCTCGAATCCATAAGCTGCGGCGATTTTGAAACAGAACCATGGTTGTAGTCACTCGCAATGTGGTACATGAGCCAAAACAACTCTTTTCAGAGTTCCAAACGTGGATGAGAGCAGCTGAATTTCCTGGTTACTGAAGACCATACGCCGTTAAACCAGAATGAATCTCGTCTTTACTTGAACACTCGGTCGCCTGCCAGAGTGTTCCGATTCAGTACATAGACCAATCCTTTCGTTTACATTTGTAGACCGAACTTTGCGTCTCGGTACAGGGTATACAAGATCGCCCCAGTATTTTCCTAGCCTGAGAAGACGCACTGTGCTTGAGTCCGCAACACAGTATACTCCTGGTTTAGAAAGATTATAGTCCGGATAGAAAACGGGATATGTGGCCTCTTCAACAAACACCCTGAATCTCGGAGTGTTGCATCGCAATGTAGAAACAGATTGGTGGGAATGAGCTTTTTTCGGGTGGTACTGTAGTTTTGCGCATTCAAGGGATCCCTTAATAACAAGAAACCCAGAGGAAACTTATCTAAAAGTATATGATCCAACCGCAACACACTCTGCTTTGACCACGTCAATCTTACCATCTGGGGAGCATGAGCGCGTGTCGGGTGGCCTCCAAGGCCTGATATAACCATCGAATGACGCCGAAGACCGCGTAGGTGCACGCTACTTAGTGGGCCTCCTTCCTGTATCGCAGTCGCGCCAACACATATCTGCACGAAGCGCCTTTTCCCAACACCCTGCAAGATAGCGGCCCGGTCTATCGTGCTGGGACTTGGAAAGTTTCTTTCAGCGCTCCAGCGCTTGTACAGACTTTATCGCTTTCCACAGTAAGAGTAAGATTAGAATAGGCAACGACAATTTCTGCCCACTTCTCTAAATCCGTCCACGGAAATCTCTGAAAGTCTTCGAATGAGGAGAATTTTCTTTTCAGAGTGTTCCTTTCGCATTCGCAGGCGGTGGCTTCTTTGCATTGCCCAAAATTATCTGTCTCGGCGAAGTGGATCATTCTGGGCAAGAGCAAGCGTTCCCGATAAGCCCATCCTCGAGCCAACAAAGGGTAGTGCGGACTCTTGGAATCCTCTTCCCAAAGACGATTATGATGAGGCAGAGAGTGACGAAAGTAGAACAGCTCCCCCATTTGATGGGGTATCAGTGAATACCAAGTCTGTAGACAACAAAGACTACTTCCTGAAAGGTCTTCGGCAGTGCCTCCCACGGTATCCCCTTCTGATTTGATGCCCGAGTGCCGTGATAAGTAATGCACGGAGGTCGAGAGTCTCCCCAACAGTGACTGAGACAGGCGTAACGTCCGGTTTAACCTTTAGTCTCTATGAGCCGAACTCGAGGAACTGTGCCACCACGTGTGATGGAAAGAACGCGACAAGGGAGGAGCAAGTCGACCCCGGAATTTCCACATTCTGTATGAAATGTAACGCATTTATTGATCTAACGGTCGAGACTACGCATCGATCTCTCAGAGAAGAATTTCCAGGAGGCTCACAGCCAAGCATCTCAAATGGATGATCCTCATTGTTTGTGAGCTTGATATATAATCCAGGCCAAAAAGGTAGAATGAGAGTACAGGAAAGAGCTTTGAATATGGGTACTCAACGGCGATAGATCTCAAAATAATCCGGCAGAAAGAGTTCAACGCCGCTTCCCCTCCCAAAGAGTCGTTATTGGGCATTAGGAACGTTTCTTTGCCTCGGACTCCTTCAACGAATTCCAAACAGAGCTTGCGATTCGGAAGCAGTTTTGTTCCGAGCGCTGGGTGCAGGACATCCCGAATCCACGCACGACTTGTACCCTCGGCGCGCAGAATCATTCAAAGTGGCTACAGTGAAACTCGCCAATACCCGACTCGATTGTTAGATCGAATGACTCCTTTCTTCGATTTTTAACTTTCCCATCAGCGCCGTAATAGACTGTGGGTCTTTTCAATTCGGAGTACTAAGCGGCAACTGAAAGAGGCACATCTCACACCACCAAGACCCTTCTTTCCGAGAAAGGGTCTCCAAATCCATTTCCATCACTGCTCAACGAGCCGTGTTTGAGTAGCGAGAAGACTGTAACCGATTTCCCTCACCAAAACCCGTCCCGCACCAAAACCCGCTTTTTAATCCACCAACCTGCCCACAAAATGGCCCCTAGCTACGCCAAATCAGCACGTATTGACGCTGTAGTTGATGCAATCAAAAGAGGAGAATTCGTACATTACGCCAATGCAGCTACGAAGTACGGATGCGACCGCAGCGCGTTAAGGAGACGCGTTCGAGGGCTTACCAAGTCTAAGAAGGATGCCAATTCATTCTACCATTAATGTCTGACTAACGAACAAGAAGAGGTCTTGATTGCACGAATCAATGACCTATCCGATCAGTCTATGCCGCCCACCAGTCAAATCGTCAAAAACCTAACTAAGGAAATCAGAGGAGGGCGCGTAAGGAAGAACTGGGTTGGCCAATTCGTCAAGCGCCATAATATTAAGCTAAAGAGCGTTTACTTACGCAATATCGATAATTTACGTGTCGGCGCTGAGTATGCTTTAATATTTCAACTCTTTTTTAGTGTTATAAGTTATCTTTTATTACTATTTCGCATTGCTTTTCTTATAATCCTTAAAAAAACGCGCTGACGTATAGATCTTACTTTTAGCTTGCAATAGTCATTAAGAAGTGGCGTATCACAGCCGATAATATATATAACTTTGACGAGAAGGGCTTTTTAATGGGTTTTGGCCGTACGATAAAGAGGATTATCATATAAGAAGCTTTAAAGTCGGGACGTGTTACTAAGTTAAAGTAGGATAGGAGCCGCGAGTTTATTAGCATCTTGGCTTATATATCAGCGATTGGAAAATGGATACCTCCACTATTGGTTTATAAGGGCGAATCTGGCGATTTAATAAATACTTAGGTGGATGAAGTTATTATGGAATCTTAAGCACACTTCACTGTCTCTAGCAATAAGTGGTCGAACAATAATATTGGGCTTGCATAGCTACAATAATTCTTTAAGCGTTATATTAAGCCTGCGTGCGTAACCCAAAAACGCCTTCTTATTATTGATGGCTATTTAAGTCATGTAAATATGGCGTTCGTTGATTAGGCCGATCAACATAGTATAATACTCCTTATACTGCCCCTATATATAACTCATCGTCTTCAACCACTCGATATCGGAATGTTCCAGCCTTTATTAACTAATTACTTAACGGAACTCGATTAAATAATGAACGATAATGCAGGGCATATTTCTATATTTAAATCCTTCTTTTGGCCAATGTTTAAAAGAGTATGGGATAAGGCTTTTACAAAAGCTAATATACAGTCGGCATTCAGAAAGGCAGGGATCTGGCCTACTAATGGCGTT